>JARVJO010000061.1:20363757-20378058 GCA_031762555.1 Cynodonichthys magdalenae | reverse complement strand
ATAAAGCTAAAAAGTGGGAAATCAATATCGGATGTTAACATCTGCCCAGTTTTACATATCGGACCGATACCGATATTAATGCCGATATATCGTGCATCCCTAGTTTCTGCCCGTTTTTGTGTGTGTGTTCATATGCTAGCAAAAAAATTAATTAACAAATGGATGGATTTTTATTAAATTCTCCCATTTGTAATGGTTTCAACTAACTGTTGGAAACTCAAAATAGTTGTAACTTAGGCAATTTGACAGATATTGAGCTAAAAGTTTTGTGATTGTACCTGAGAGTCGTTCTCAACACACTAAGATCTTGTTGGAATATCTTGTTAAATTAAGTTTGGTAAAAACAGCATTAAGTTCATTCCGTCTCATCATAAGATGACTCTAGTTTAAAACTCTTTGATTAAAGCTGGTGGACAGTTTAAGGAATGCTTGGCATTTAATTACTTTGTGGTTTTTGCTAGTTGGATTTTGGGGGATTGCATGTGATATCTCAGAAATAGTTTAGCGCAGTCCAGCTGCCTGGAAGGGAAAGAGCACTGTCTGCATTCAAGTCTGTAAATAAGTAATAGCATCACATTGAGTACCGCAGTGATGAAAAGGTTTTAGGTTGCAACAAGTTGTGTGAGTGGCATCTTGTTCTCTAAAGAACCATGTGAGAGGACAAAAAACCTCACTCTGTTTTCAAAGGACCAAATAATTTATCAGCATCAAGTAAACCAAACAACACAGGGAGATGCTGAAACAACTCAAACTGTGTTAAGAATTTATCAGCACATTATTAAAAGCAGGAAGGTTAGCAGTGAGCTATCAGCTCTGAGGCAGAAAAACATCCTGTATGATTACAATCAAAGGTCACTGAAACATTCAGTCAAATTGAAATGACGCATTTATCGGAACATATCACATAGAATTAAGAGAAATAACAATTTCTTCACTATTTCAAAAAAAATCTGCGTGTCTATACGGCTAATTAAACATCAATAAAGCCTACTGAGTGTAAAGATGAGGCTCTGAAGCAATAAAAAACAGCCTATGTTGTCTAAAAAGTCCAGATGTCCTGTTTCAGAGTGATGGGCTCATCAGAAGAAGAGTTTTGCTCAGGTCTGTCATGTGCCCCAAACATTTTTTCGACTGACTACCTGAGTACACTGAATGACCAGCTTCATTCTCAAATGAGTCAAAAGCCCGATTTTTCAATCAAATATTTTCTTGTTTGATGTAACTGCACCTTCAAATGTGATTACTGTAAATTGGTCAAAATGGTCACATTTGGTGTCTGAGTGTTTGGAAATGTTTGTGTTATTGTTGCAACAAAGTCCATATAACACTGGCTTACATTTGACCTGTTTAAATGGACGATGCCTCATTATTGGTACAGACTGAGTGTTTTTCCTGGCAGCCATATGCTTGCTAACACCACTGAGCTAAAAGTATCCAAGTTTGTTTATTGTATAACTCCAGGTTTAGTGTTCAGACCTATGATCTCAGCTGTTTTCAAATACCGCTGTAGTAGTGGAGCTAAAAACAAAGTGAATGGAATCTGGAGAGCTGCTTCTGTCCGATAGAGCTTTTCCTGGGTTATATTCTCAAGGGCTGCAGGTGAGGCTCAGGGGAGTGAGCACATCCCCTGCTCCCAGTGAAACTGTGTATAAACAGTGCACACAATGCTAAATCTGACTTTTAAGATAGATTTCATGCTTGGTCACTTCACACCAAGAGCTAGGGGTGTAACATCAACACACATCAATATATTGGTAATTACATCGAGGCAAAACAAAAACATAAATCCATATCATCATCACATACCCAATATGGACTGATATTATGTACGTCTAACACAACCATTGTTAGACAGGCATATGTTGCATCATATCGATTGCAGATTTGTAAATTGAATTAAAATTGTATCATAACAGATTGTGATATCAAGAAACATTGTATTGTCATCCAAAGAAATCAGTATAATATCTTATTGCGATAAAGCTGCTGGTTTACACCCCTGCAGAACCTGAGTAATAAACCAGAACTAAAGACTGATGTGTCAAAGAAAGCAATAGTTTGTAATTTTGGACCGAGAAGTTCTATGGTCCCTCTGAATGTTTTGAGGACTGTTCCACTATGGAGCAGTTGTAAAGACAGGTGATTATTTTGTCATTGCCAGAGGAATGCTGCGATAGTGCAACACTCAGCTGATAATCAGTGCAGACACATCACACATGCACATGGCATTTACCAACAACAACTGAGCACTGCAGAGTTATAGCTGTGTGCTGTGGATTTTTATGTTTAAAGAGGATTTTGTAAAGGTGCTAAATGCCATGTATACAGCTAAGGGTGTTTAGCTTTGGTCATGTCAACATTCTCAGGCAATGGTAGAGCGAGATCATTGCATAGCACTAGAGACTGAGTTCTGAGGGTTGATCCCAGTTTGAGAGTCACCAGTGAGTTGAAGTTAAATCACATAAACAATGTGAGCTTTAGTCGCAGAACATGCCTAAATGCTGGGTCAGTTACTCCTGTGATAATAAGCCTTTCAACTAAAGACAAACAGCTAACAGACCCAGAGTTTCTACATATTTCCATCTGCCCAAATACAGTAAGAGAAGAAGAAACAGTGGGCAAATGCCTGCAGGATTAGAGGTCTAAAGGCAGGACTAAAGCTGCATCAGCCTTCATGGTAGGATAATAACTGATCAAAAAATATAATAATAACAATAAATAACAATACAATTTATTTGAATAGAGCTTTTCTAAAAACTCAAAGACACTTTACAAGACTCAAGCAAAGTTACAAACACAACAGTTAAGAACATCAACACAATCATAAAGGGAAAATACATAGCACTGAAAATGAAAAAAACAGGATAAGCATAAAACAGGACAAAATCATAAATTAAAAGCTGTTCTAAAAAGGTGTGTTTTGAGATGGGATTTGAATGTGGGTAGATCTGTACAGTCACGGATGTGTTTGGCGAGAGAGTTCCAGAGGGTGAGAGCAGCTATGGAGAAGGCCCTGTCACCCCAGGTCCGGTACTTAGTTCTAAGTGGAGGAGACAGGAGGGTGGCATCAGAGGAGTGGAGGCTGTGGAAAGAAGTGTGATGGTGGAGCAGGTTGGTGAGATAGCATTGGGCTTGGTTATGGAGGGCTTTGTGGGTAAGAAGGGGACTTTAAAGTGGATGCGTTGAGGTACTTGGAGCCAATGGAGCTTCTGGAGAATTGGGGGGATGTCACGGTAGCAGGTGTGGGTAAGCAGGTGAGCAGCAGAGTTTTGTATGAGCTGGAGTTTATTGAGGACTTTGGATGATGAACCATAAATAACACTGTTACAGTAGTTGAGTATGGAGGTGATGAAGGCATGAATGAGAATTTCAGACACAAATTATATATATAGAAATATATACATACATCCAACTGTGTCTGTTTGAGAAAATGCTGTTTATAGAATCAGACAAACTGTGTTTACATCAGTCTGTTTTTATTGAACCATGTTTTCTCAGATTTGCCTGATAGGAATTTGTCTGCTCAGCCCTGCTCATGGTTTATCTATTATCTGGTTTTCTGTGTCACATACGGTTAAACGACCATCCAGACAGAAAGAAAGAAAGAGAACTGTGGTCAGATGTGAATATAGTTTCTGTAATGCATCAGGAGGGGTGAGGAGGCTGAAACACAGCATCCTGCAGAGAGTGGTTGATGCCAGAGGGTGGTTGTAATGGCTGTCAGACCCTCAGAGTCTTTTTTTTTTACCCCCTATTTCTCCTCCCAGAACATCCCCTGCCTTTATATACCATCCCCTGAAGGCCAAACGGAGAGATGTTAGGGGTTGTCTGAGAACAGCTGCTGGTAAAATAAATGTTGTCTTTGTTTTAACGTTGGCCCCACTTTCTCTGTTTCTCTGCAGGAAAGATGAGAAGGAGTATGCACTGAAACAAATAGAAGGCACTGGAATATCGATGTCAGCCTGCAGGGAAATTGCTGTAAGTTACACTTTTTATTAACACAGCTGTTTTATTTCAAGCCTTTAGAAGGGGCTTTGGTTTTCAGAATCTCCGTCAGACATCTTTCAGATGTTCAAAACTCTGGATGAGCAGTAGCAGATGTGTTGGGTTAGGATGAAGCATGTGAAATACAAGACAGCCATGAATAAATCTGACTAACTTTTTATTCAGACTGAATATTTCAGGTGGTGCAGGGAGCAAAATGGACTGATCCGGTGCTAATAGTTAGTTAGCAGGGGCTTCATTATTCCAACTTGTGGGAACACAGTGATCTTTGTTCAAAATCCATCAAAGAATCAAACATTTTGAACATGTTTGAGTCAAGCTGCTGCATTTGTTACATGTTAGATTATGAGTCAAAAAAGACTCTAAGACTGAGAATTAAAAGTCTAAATTTTTCTTAGTTAAAAGTGAAAAGGTGATGTACATGAAGATTTTTGCTATTAATAGGAAAAAATAAAAAAGTCACTATTAAATGTTTAATAAACCGGCCTTATCTTGATGTTTACTCTGTGTTTTATTATGTCAAAGTTTGATATGTATTGTTTTCAGTAAATATAAAGTTTTGCACCGTTTACATTTTATTAAAGTTGGTTAGAAGAACTACTCTTCTTAAATTTGGTTTTTAAAGTCTAAAAATTAACGTCAACAATCTATTATGATTCTTTGTTGTCAGAATGTAACAAACTGTAGGTGTTAAATGTGGTTATTATATAACAATAAACTGGCTTAATTTCAAGTTTTAGTGGGTTTTGTGGTTCTGAACACATTTAATTTAGTGAAAGAGAAGGAATTAAAAGGTTGCAGATTTGATGTAAATAAACAATACTGTATATCAGTTTATGAAAGATGGGTTGTAAGAAAAGCTAACCACCTTGACGGAGAAATAAAACTCTTCGATCTTGCTGTACGTTGATATTTTATGACAAAACATTGAAAGAAGAAGGCTTAAACTCTTTTTGTCTAAACTGCAGTTGTTCAGAAGGTTATGTATGACATAAGATATGATTTATTTATACCAGTGGATGCAGAGAATAACCTGTTCCTGCAGATTTATGGAGCCAAATCAGCTTTGGGCCTAAATCTAGATGAACTGGTTTATTAAGTTTACATTCAGGGATCCACCTATAAAAATGGCAGAAACATGAAGGTGGAGTTACATTTGTGTGTATTGAACGAATTTTATTAGGTGATAAAAATTAGACTCGACAAACGACATGAAACCATTATCTTGCCTTGTGGTATTATAATTAGATCTCACTGTGTTGAATCAAAACTTGCATCATGGTTAAATTCTGAATTACAGTACATCAGGGTTTGAGGCTGAATTGTATCAGTTTTTAATTAATCCAACTGTTGGCAGTGTACAAAAATACGAAACATTGTTTATGACGTTCACACACGGCCTCACTTCAAAATGGCAGGAGTGTACCTTGAATGTGTTCAAGTCTAGTTTATCACAGTTGTCTGAATATCATGTGTAACTACTCTACGAGCCTTTAGCAGTTTACTCCAGACAGGTACATGGAGCTGCAGCAGGGGTGGAGCCAGAGGTGTGGTGCCACCCCAGGTACCAACACAAAATAACTGACATGTGGGTAGGAAGGATGGATTTTATATTTGCATTTAGATTTTGTTAAAGATGGTTCTCTGGTACTGTACTGTAAAAATCTTGAAAAAAGCTGTGTATGTTTAAAAATGGCTGAATTATAACCCTTTATAAATTAGCATTAACATCAGTAGTTAGCCTAATTTGAGATTAGCATCGACAATCAATACATGACCAATCTCAATAAGTCTTAAAATGGCTCAATTATAGCCTTAAAAAGTTAGCTGTGGCAGCCACCTTGATATTTTTTTATTAGCATTGAGAATTTAGTAAAGATTGGTTTTGCCTTCTTCTTCACTACTCTTTATCTTTGTATGTCTAAAAATAGCAGAATAATAAGTTGTGACTAAGATTCAGCATGTTTTCTGGCTCATTCTTAGCTATGAACACGCACACATTCAGCTCAATATTTTTTAAAACAGTTGAATTAAAGCCATTTAGAGCTAGCTGTGGTGGCCATCTGGTGCTTTTGTTTATTTCAATTTCAATTCAAGCTTTATTAAAGACACGGAATCCTGGTCTATATTAAAATATGTGCCCCCTAATAAAAAACCCACCTTGGCCACCTCTGGGCCACCCCTTGCAAAAAAGTCTAGCTCCGCCCCTGAGCTGCAGACACACAGCCTGGAAATATTCTGTTTTTGGGGAATTAAGAGATGCTATTTAACTGGGACTAGTTGAATGTTTTAGTTCGTTGAGAACACCTGTACAGTCCACCTTAAACTGAGGGTTGTTAAGGTGGAAGAAGCTATGTAATAAAACTGCTGTGAAAACCTTGCGGAGAAGTTTAACTCTGGAATGTGACCTCAGTGTTGACCTTTTGTCCAGCTGTGTAAGAGCCTCCCAGTAAACCGTGGTTTAATCTCTGACCAAACTCTAAACTTTGACCCACTCCAATGTAAACCTGCACAAACCAGTTCTGCAGAAAGAAACTCAGAACACCGCTTTGAACCAGGGATTCAGATTACTAATACGTACCCTCGTGACCCCCGCACACTTATATTTCTCCTGTGTCAGACACTTTGGTTTCCACACAAAACAATTATTCAGTCTTTATTTGAACTCCCTGTGAAACTGGTTGTAAGATAAACATATGAAGCTTCACATGATACAGTTTGATGCTTTGCTGTTTGTTTTGGGTTTTGATGGTGATGCAGGTCTAAATACTCAATTTAGATTTTTTACTCAGATACTTTTTTTAGATACTTTTTACACATACTGCAGTTTCATGTCTTTTTAAAATCATAAAGAGGTTTTAAACCAGGTGTCTCCTCACTGTCAGTCTGTTGATGGGTTCCTGTCAGCTGGTGTCAGATTGCACCACCGATGTCTTCCTCGTGTCCTGATATCACCTTCATCGTCTAACTGGGAGTGTTGGGGAGTGAGTCATGTTCTTCATGACTGTTACTGCTGCTTCATGTTTTTTGACACTGACTTATTAGTGAACAGATGAGTCATGAGTCACTTCTGGCCAACAACTTTGCTGTATTTGTTGTTTAGGGCTTGACATGGTTTAATTTGGGACATTCCTCTACTGAAGGAATCAACTCCGTTCTTCCTCACACAAGTACAACTGTTCTGTTCGGTTCTTATGGTGATGTCACCATGTTTGTCACATATGTTGATGTGTTTTAACATTCACATGGATCAAAACTGATATTTTTCTTTTTCTTTAAACTCTTTTTTTCTGTATCATGTCGTTTGCTCATTGGTTTGTTACAGAGTTATTGTGTTCAGATTGATAAAGTTGTCCAATTCTTCACCATGGTTCTCTGCTGGCTGCTCACCTTCATCTGCTAACCTGTTGAGTTGCAGTCACTCACGTTTTGGAACTTTTATACTTTTAAAACATTTACCTTTATTTTAAAATGTTTCTTCACAATAAAGATACATTAAGATCTGTTTAGTTTCTTCAAAAACATTTTTCTCTCCGAAATCTTCAGCATGCTTGGCCTATTTTTCTTTTCAAATCCTTTTAGTTTATAGCTACTGTTCTGCTGCTTTAAGCATTATCTAACATTTTACTTTTAGTTCTAGCTTGTTTTTATACATTCAGTTAACTTTTTGCTGCTTTTAGCTAGTTTGCTACTTTTAGATTCTAGCCTTTTTAAATCAGGATTTCAGGTAAGAGTGCGAGCAGCAGAAAACAGTCAGTTACAGGCTGTTTATTTCATTACATGCTAACTCTTGTAGCTTATGGCAAACAATTTAATTCAAAACAGAGGTAAAAAGAATGATGGATCTGGTGCACAAATCTTTTTATTTTTAACTTTGGAAATAAATTCCAAACTACTGAATTAGATTTATTTTTTAATGAGTGTAAAACTTTTCTGGAAGGGTCCAATAAACAACTCTAGCAGCTTGCAGCAACATCTCTGTGCTTAAATGTCTTGCATCAGTAAAAGTTGAGGATTTCTTGTGACAATAGTCTATCACCATTTACTAATTAAACTTGTAATTTCTGTGGTTTGTTGCAACAGTGCAAAAGGTAATGTTCAAGAGATGTTTAAGTCTAAAAAAGAACCCAGGAATAAATGAAATGTCTTGTTTTTATGTTATTTTTAACAGAGGAGTTTATCAAAGTATACAGATAAAAAGTGACCTTTCAATCTTTTGCGTGAAGACAGGCAGTTTTAAGTATGGTAACTGTTTGTAGATTTGTAACACATCCAGGATTAATTTTCCCAGCAGATCAAACCTCACCTCCCCGACGTTAAAGCCATTAGAAATTAGTTTTCCTCTAAAAGATTTCAAGACTTGCCCTGCTGAACAAAAGAGTCTTTGTGGCTCTTAAACCGCCTCCACGCTTCGTTTAGCAAACAGTGCAGTTCAGCAACTGGCATGTCACATGTAGTGGAGTCAAGCTGGCAGTGATGGAGAAGGCCTGGTTTGGACACAGTATCCGTTTGGTTCTGTAGCACTTTTTCCATGCAGTGTTTTTTGTTCAAAACTATAAACTGTGGACAATAAAGCAATGTATACAGTGCCTATAAAACGTATTCAACCCTTTAGACATTTTATAATTTTATTACTGTCATAAATTCCATTAAAGCGGGTGTTTTTGACAAGAAATTAAAAAACTTTTTATGTCAAAGTAAAGTCAAGTTTCTACAGAGGAATACAATTTACATAAAAATATGTAATGTAAAACGTGACTGCATAAATATTCACCCCCTTTCCAAATGACGGCCATAATTCAACTCAGATAAAACAATATTGAAAATGAACAGAAATTACAGTATATAGCGCTTTATCCAGTCCTGTCGGACTCCAAAGCACTTTACACTACGGACATTCACCTATTCACACACTGATGGTGGTAAGCTACATTGTAGCAACAGCTGCCACGGGGCACACTGACAGAAGCAGGGCTGCCATGCACCGGGACCACCTGACCAGACAAGGTGGGTGAAAAGTGTTTTGCCCGAAGACACAACAACTGAGACGGCTGGAATGAGGTCAGGATGGATACAAAATAATTTCAATGTCCTAAACATTTCCAGGAGTTGTGTTCAATCAGTTATCAAGAATTGTAAAGAGTATGGGACCTGTGTAAATCTACAGTGAGAGCATTAACCTGAGGAGCAGCTGAGAAGAATAACTCAGGAAACCAAAGGATTTATCAAAAAGTAAAGTCTTCAGTCCAGCTTTAAAAGTAGTGTCAGCCTCACGAACAGAAACTGGAACAAGAGAGGAGCTTGATAACTAAAAGCTCTGCCTCCCATTCTACTTTTAGAAACTCTAGGAACCACAAGTAAACCTGCAGTCTGAGAGTGAAGAGGTCTGTTAGGAAAATATGGAACAATAAGATCTTTAATATAAGATGGAGCTTGATTGTTGGGAGCTTTGTATGTTAGAAGTAAGATTTTAAATTCTATTTTGAATTTGACAGGTAGCCACTGGAGAGAAGCTAAAACTGGAGAAACATGATCTCTCCTTCTAGCTTTTACCTCAGACCTGGTTCCAGAGTCTGGCAGCAGTGTTCTGGATCAGCTACAGGCTGTTTAAAGAGTTTTCTGGACACCCAGATAGAAGGAAGAACTCAATGACCAACTACTGTATGTGAAGAAAGGCTCTTTCGTAAAACAGTTCTGTGAAATGGACGCACCGACCAGTCATGGTCATAAATCACAGATGGATATGGCCACGTCCCGCTCAGATCCAAGTTTTTAGAAATGAAGCGAGCTTCATGGAACCAAAAGAGTGTGGAGCAGATCTTAGCTGGGCTGACGTGTAGTGCAGTGTATTAAATGTGTGCCAGACATCTGCCTCATTTTGTTTTGAAAAATATGATGAACTTACTCTGTTTAACTATTCTCTTTGGGTTTAATTATTCTTTAAATTCATACAAAGTTACTGTGTCTCATCAGGAGCTATGCTGTTGGGACAATTGCCCATGGTAGGGTCTCCCAAAGCAGATTGGTCCTAGGTGACAGACTAGGGAAAGAGAGATTCAGAACACTTGTAAGGACAGACCACAACAAGGAGCTCAGTGTCCCACTCTGGAGCCAGGCCTGAGGGAGGGGCTCGTCAATGAGCACCTGGTGACTGGGCCACTACACATTGGGCCTTGTCAGGTTCAGCCCAAATGAGTAACATGGGTTTTCCCTCCTGTGGGCCTACCACCTACATGAGGGGCCATACAAATCAGGTGCATGATGTCATGGGCAGTAGTGAAAGGCGAGGTCTTTGCCAGTCTGACCCTGGCTTACCAAAGCTGGCTTTTGGGACCTGAAATGTGACCTCTATGATGGAGAAGGACCCTGAGCCTGTGTGCGAGGTTGAGAGGTGAGCTCACTTCGACACACAGCATGAGCTCTGGAACCAATCTCCTTGAGAGGGGAGTACATGAGTGGGTTGCTTCCCTACGTCTTCGTGTGGGGGAACGGGCTTTGACACCTGCATGTGCGTTTAGCTGTGCTACACGGAAAAGCATCCCCCATTAAACAGTTTACTGGCAGGTGTGGTGAAACGTTCCAAACGTGTTCATGCTATTTAAACAGGTATGCCAGTATTCAGAATATTCACATCATAACAAAAATAAAAAAACGCCCAGCGTGGATTCACAGCTGAGTGTGATGCAGCTGGGATGAGGATCAGCACCTCCAAATCTGAGTCTATTGCATGTTTTTAGAAAGTCATTATTTTATTTAAATCTACAAAGGATTCATTTAGAAAATGGACATAACTGAGTCAGTTTTACTGATGTGGTAGCTGGAAGTCAACCACAACACTTTGACATCTTGTATAAGATTGCACAGTATGAATTTTAAAAGGTTTTATTAAAAATGGCTACAACTCCATCATTTCTCAGCATAAGGTAATTATAATGTAAGTGTCTGGCATTATAGCAGTGGGCTATATGAATTCCTGTACTATGAAATAAAATTTCTGTCCAGCCCTGTGTGATTCTACTTGCTGTTGCAGCCTAGTCAGCAGTATTTAATAGCAAATGGCTGCTGCTGCTTCATTTGTGGCTCAATTAGCTCAGTGTTTCTCCTGCACAGATGGAGCTGGTGTATTAGTCAGGAACCAGAACTGTCTGCTGTGCATTTATCAGTATGTTGCCTGCCAGCTGCAGGAGGACCGTCAATAGTCCGTCCTCTGAAGGAGCGGGATGCACAGCGACTGGTTCTGGTGTGTTTTTCATGGCAGTGATCTGATGCAGATCCTGTTCTGGTGCAGCACAAGGTTGGTGCCTGAAGGATGTAGACAGAGTTTTATTTTTTCAGCCGGTCCAGTTGTTTACGTCTTTAATGGAGTTTCAGTTTCACAGTATTAGACAGGATCAGATTCTGATGATGTGATAACCTTGAGCAGTAAATACTACAGTTTCACAGTATCATGGTGATATAACAGAATAAAACAAAACTCTGTGGTATAATCTTATTGCTTTAATTAATAAAACTGTTTACTACTGCTGCTCAATTAAAATGACATATTGCTGTAAAAATAATTATATTATTGATATAAAAACAGTATTAATAACTGAAGTCATTTCATTTTTAATGCAGATATACTCTATGTAGAAAAATATAATTACTATATTGGTTCTTTACCAAGATGATGTGTTGGTGTAAATCAGATTTTTATCACCTGCAGATGCATCTGTGGCCATGTGTTTGGTCATATACCTCTCTTTTCATTGGTCGCACTTGTTCAGATCAGCTGTATTTGTTTACCTTCTTATTTTAGGAAAGATCATCTTTTGCGTGTGAAGTTAATATTTTATGGTTTGAAGCTAAAAAAAGCAGACCAAAATGCAGCCCTGGGTTTTGGCGTTGTCTGTTGAAGCCGCAGAGCGAAGCGTTCCGTGTGATGACGACATCCAGCGGTCTGTCCACATCGTGCCCCCCCCCCACGTGTTAAAAAATGGACTGAGTGCCCCGTGCCCAGCAGCGCATGAAGGCGAGTCACAAGATTGTCTGCTCATGGAAAATGTTCCCATCCCGCTCTCTCTGGTCGAGGCTGGATTAGAGCGGTGTAATTATGGCCCGCAGGAACATTTACTCTGAACTCAGATTTATTGATTTCTATAGTTGTTGCACCAAATGCTTGCACAGGAGAAATTCTGCTTTAAATGTGTTCATTTACAGCTGAGCTGAGATTAAAGTGTTAAAAGTTACTGAACAACGGACAGACCAGTCAATTTACACCGTTGATTAAAGAAAGAAAATCCACAAAGATCACTGAAAACATTTGAAACTGACTAAATTAATAAAACAAAAAAAAAACAAAGTAAAATCAGTTTTTTTAGGCTCTAACTGGCAGTTTGAGGCTTTTTTTCTGTCTGCCTGTCAGGGAGTGACAGACAAAGGTGTGCGGTTACCATGGTGACCAAATTGAGCCACTGAAAGAAGCTTTAATGTTTCTTTTGACGTTGGTGCTCTTTCCTCGTCTTCTACAGTTCATACATCAAAATGTTGTATGAACTGTTGTTTTTTTTCTGAGTTGAGCTCATTACAAAGTAACGGTGGAATCTGGTCTCTAAATTTATCTCCGTCCTTCAACCTGTGCTGTCCTGAACTCTCTGGTCTTTGTTTATTAAAACAATATTATTTAAACTCTGCCTCTTCTTCATCTCTCTGATAGTGACTCAATAATCTTTGACATCACTTCTTGTTACTTCTCATGCGAATATCTCAACAACTGTTCATCAGCGGCATTATTTTTTTTCCATTATGTTATAAATGTATCTTTCCAAAAACGCATTTATATTTATTACTAAAATTTCATGGCACAGGTACTTTATGTCTCACTTGTACTGGTGTTTTTTTTTATGTGGAAGAGTTTGCTGAAGTGATGGCTAATTACCTCAGATCCCCTCTGTTTTGATGGGACTCTGATTCTTTAGGTCATCACATATTTTCATATTTCCAGTCAGTTCCTGTATGTTTCAACTAAATTTAGTGAAATGTTATTTTACTAATTTACTGACATTGTTTGGACATGGTTCTGCTTGCATCAACTTCTTTGACATGGTTTTACCGCGTCTAATAACCAATAACAGGTCTGTGATGTCTTTAGATGTTTTTTATTTATTTTGCTTATTTTCTCCAGCTTCTGTATTTAGTGCATAAATATGCACAATGTTCAGACTCTGACCTCAGGTGTGGTGAAACAGCTGCTTCATGCAGAGGAAGCACAGCCTGCCCTGCTTGTGTTTTTAGGCAATCATTTTATTTATTTTAAGCTCCAGAATCCTGCTCAGTGTTCAGACATTTTATCATAAAGAACACAAAGACACTCAGATGATAGATCTATTTGATTTAAAACATAAGGAAGAAAAAAACTGTAAACAAATGCATTCAGTTTGATTACAAACAAATCTGGATAGTGATTCTAGATACATTAGTGTGTGGGGAATATTGTAGAGAATCAGCGTCTCTCTTGTTTCTTTGTTGCTTCTGTCATGCCAGACTAAGCAAAACCCATTTCTAAAGCTGTATATGACCTTTCATAATGGGTCAACAGTTTACCACCATGTATTTGTTTGAACTACAAACCACGTCTTTGCTCTTATACGACCTGCTTCAATAAAACCAAAGTGGAACAAATGTTCTGTCACTCAGATGCAGCCATGCCACCGTGCGCTGTGTTTGATCACTCCCATTTTCAGACCATTAACTCTCGGGCTGTAAACACTGTAAAAGTCTGTCAAACATCACTGCATCGTCATATAAAAGCTTCAGATATTAAAGTGGGTTTGGTCATTCTCATGGTGTTTTGTTGAAAACCGGTTTTCTCACCAATGATTCATTGTGGGCTCCCTGCTATGTTCTCTGTGCAGGTGGGACTTAGCAAGTCCTGTTCCTTGTCTCCAGCCTGTTTTGTGGTATTTATGGATATAATCTCAAGGGTCAGCCATGGAGAGGAGGGTGTCAGTTTAGGAACCTCAGGGTCTAGTCTCTGACTTTTGCAGATATTGTGGTTCTGTGGGAACCGCAATATCTGTGCAGCACCTAACACGCAGCACCTAACGACACGTAACGATCGGACAATCTTAAGGACACTCCAATTATTGTGATGGCTCTAAAGATAATCTTATGAGATGTTCCTACTGTGTGTGGTGTGTTGTCTTTGCTGTGTGTCTGTATACATCATACTGTAGGACCAAACCTACAGTTGTGGTCAAAAGTTTACATACACTTGTAAAAAACATAATGTCATGGCTGTCTTGAGTTTCCAATAAG
>JARVJO010000061.1:20343396-20357862 GCA_031762555.1 Cynodonichthys magdalenae | reverse complement strand
TCCCCCCACTTCAACAGCTACAAATCAGTTTTGAGACAATCCCAAGGGGTATATTTGTGTGTATATTTTGCGCAGGAGGAGAGTTGAGCACTCCTAGTGGCAGAATTGAGAAGGCATAACTTTGAGTTTTAGTTGTAATTAAAATTTACAGACACATTTAAGAAAAATGCACACAAATAAATGATGAATTATGAGTCTATAACTTTATTTATATTTGTGTAAATGTTACTTTACACATTTGTAAACTTTTTTCTGTGACTACATTCAAAAAATATTTGTGCCAATGTTTTTTGCAGGTGAAATTTTTAAATACAACTACAAATCTTTTCTGCAGGTACACAAATCCAAATTTTGCAGGTGGGTTTTGACAGCTATCTACCTTCATACAGAAATGAAACTAAATATTTTGTTTGTAAAACTGAAGATAGACAACTTAAATCAGGAAAAATATGTTTAAATGTAAAAAGTTTGCTTTGTATCATGTTTACTTTAACAAACAAGATGTTAATTATTGTCAACAAGTAGGAGAAAAATTGAATTAACATACACTCAAAACTTTATGAACTTTGTTTTGTCAGATGATGAAAGATAAAAGAAAGCCTAACTATATAATAAATCTTCCAGTATGCAGTTTTAAACTATGTTTTCACACATTTACAGTGTCAGGCCCTGTCACACTATAACCTTTTAGGCAACTTATGCCAACTTATGAAAATTTTAAAGAGGTTGAAGATGGAATTTAAAAAACTGTAAGCCTATTTTAGACGTGTACATACTGTAATGCTAACAAATTGATCAAATATAAATTTTGTTAGTAATTTAGACATAAAAAAATTTTCATAAGTTGCCCAAAAGGTTGTAGTGTGACAGGGCCTGTACTCAGAACAAAATTTATCAATGTGTTTCTTACTGATGTCCAGACAAACTGTAGTTTGTTTCCTTTGCTGGTAAAAATGACAGCTGACAGTCTTCTGATCTGATAGAGACAAAAAGGAAACAGAAATGAAAACAAAACTGGCAGTTAACAGTATGAAAATTACACAAAATATTTGGCCTGTTAGGATAGATATAGTATGTATGACTTACTTGAATCTTGACTGATTTCAAATCTTATCATGAAAAAAAAGTACCCCTCCTGCCGTTCTTACATTAAAATGATGCATCGAGTTCTTGGTTTTAAAACTGTAGCCAGTTCTTAACCCTTTAATTAATCCACCAAGATAAACTCTATGAAAAAATAATTATTTGCATATCTTAATTCCTTTGGCGACTGAGGACAATCAATGATTTTTTCTACAACATACACTTTACATTTCAAAAATATTGACCTCAACCAAACGTTTGAGATATCATTTAATGGCTAAACTACAACATTGTGTTAGTTTTTGTAATGCTTGTGTTATTTGTTTTTTTAAACATGCTCATTTACAAATAATATTGTTAAGATCATGAGGCAGGAATAAACCCATGAAACAGGCTGGTTCAATAAACAAAAACAAAGTCTTTAATTTAGAGCAAAAAAGGCTGACAGGCAGCTCAAAAAACTTATAGGCCTGGAACAAGGCTCAAGGAACATGGACACATCAAAACAGGCTGGGGGAAACAGCACAATGAACTGCTGGTACCGACGCAGCCGCCTTCGCGGCAGCTGGTGGATGAAACTAACGTTGCGACCAGCCCCACCCAAATTGTAAAACAGAAAGAAGAACAAAGGTGAGCTGGAAAAAATAGTAAACATGTTAAAAAGTAAGGTGATTTTATAGCAAGTTATCATTTTTAATTAGATTAGCTTAAATGTGCTACTTGCACCATGAATTGACAAATCAACTGTTTGGTCAAGCACAGTTAAAAAAATAAAACATGTAATTTTGAGTTTTTTAGTTTCATCAAGTCATAATTTTGTGTAGTAAGACCTTTATTACCAAAATATGTAAAGGGCATTCAACAGTTAAGCTTCCAGGCCTCCGGTAGAGGACCCAAGCTGGAGATGACGAACCACCCACACCAGCAAGGGTGGTGGGTTCAATCATTTACTGTCACACTGCCTTTTGGTGGATTTTTTTAGCATTACATAATTCAACTAAATGGTAGAGATGGCTCAATCAGTTTCAGTTAGGTTAGGTGCCTTCTTTTTTTAAATTTAGCGGCTGGTTATGGTCAACCATTTGGTTCACTGGGTAGTTTATTGCACAAAATTAACAAAAATCTACAAGCAAAATATTTAAACATTACCTTAGTCTGGCTAATGTCTTCACCAGAGCATAGTCCCGTCGCCGTGATGATGACATCCATCTTTTTTTCTCTGCACGTGCTAAGCTCCACCCACCAAAACCAAACATGGCAGAAAAGCCAAAACGTACCAACTGACCACAAGATGAAAAGCTGCACATGTCCACCTGCTGCAAGTGACCTGCAAGTAGACAGGAGATCTTTATTATTGTCTTCTGCAATAAAGGACAGTAGATGAAGTAATTGCCTCTGTGTTTGTTTGTCTGTTAGCCCAGTATCACCATTGGACCCAGTTTAGTGAAACTCTATAAAATGATGGTCACCATGACTAATTTACTTTAGCAAACACAAAGATGGCTGAAAGTCAGTCGTTTTAAAAGATATTTAGCTAAATAAATAATTAATAAATAATAATAAATTATAAATAATAAATTTTAGTTTGATAGCTAACTTTCATCCCCATTTCTAACTCATTGTGCTAATACAGAACACAAAATATTTCTCTAAATCTACAGGTGAAGCAGATTCAGAACTGTGTTTGATAAATTTAGATATTTTTTCAGTAGATTGAGTAGAGCCCACAGTGTGTCTACAATCCTCTCAGGTAACTGAAATATTAAAGATGTCATCACATTAAGAAGGTCTTAACAATGCTTATAGGTGCAAAAGAATCTAATAGGATTAAAAACAAATTTGGAAAAAAAACTAAACTCTGAACCAATTCCTTGCCAAGTGGTGTAAAATCCAAATAGTGGCCAACCTGACCAGAAACAGCAGCTACACTAAAATCTTTGACATCTTTTACAAAGTCTCCTAAAACTGTCATTCTTCTAAAAAAAAATAATAAAAACTGATGCAGCTACAGTCAGAAACTACAAACTCAAACTTTAAATTGCTCTGCAATGAAAAGAGGAAAAGCTAATACAAAGCAGTCGCAGAGCCTTTAAAAGTACATAATGTACACCCCAGGAGCCTCATGTATCAATGTTGGTGTACGGGCCACATTTGAAAAGTGTGAGTGCATGTTTCTGTACTCTTTTCCTTCATATATGCCAACTGAAGTGGAACTGTGCACACATAAGACAACTGCCTTGACATGGCTCCATTTGAATATGCAAGTAGAGGCAAGTATGTCCTTCAATGCATGATTTTCATTTCTGCACAATCAAATTGATGTATAAATGCAATTAGGAATCAATGGAATGTAAGACAGAGGCACTCTTAAATGAGACATTCGAGTGTAAGAACATTTGGTGCACTGTGGGGGGCGGCTGTGGGAGAGTGGTTAGGGGAGTCATCCTGGAACAGGTAGGTCGCCGGTTCAATCCCCTGTTCCAGAGTGAGGGACAGCTGTCATTTGCCTCACATCCAATAATGTTATACAATACTTACTGTACATAAATCACACACTTTTTTGTGAATTAACCAGGGACACGGAATTACTAGTGTGCATTTCTGAGGCTGAGGCATTTTTCAACTTTACACATGTTTTTTGTAACATAAATAATGGATCAATAATGCGACTTCAAATATAATTGCATCTTGAATGGACATAATCCCAGAAGTTAAAAGGGGTTGAACCTTACATCAGGCTGTAATGTCAATATCTCATCAAACACAAACCCAGTCTGTTGCTTTGACTCACATGTTTGAGAAATCCTCAAATCTCCTGTCATTAAGAGGTGCCTAAAAGCTTGCTTATACAAAGTACCTCCTATTTCCCCAGAACTCCTCTTTGGAGCTCAGACCACACTGTAGTCAAGCTCCCACTCCAGAGAGCACCCCTCCTCCATACAGCTCTGCTGCAGCAACAATTAGCAAACACCTGGTTGAACTGCACGTGTTGAGCTGTAACACTAACTACTTCTCAGTCCAGTCATGTTTAGATAAAAATGAACTTCTTCATCAGGGAAATGTATTTTTGGATGTCAAGGAGGAGACAACCCTCTTTTAACAACTCCTAAGGATGACAGAGATTTTCAAAAATGGTTGGACTTTTCTCTTGCAAATTAAAGTTGATTTTAAAAAAGTTGATTTTGCATGATATTGCCCCTTTAAAAACATATTTCAAGAGTTTACCCAGAACAATGTGGAAGGCTGCTGTGACTGGATCTCTTACTCCATGAACAGAACAAGAAACCACATCTGTAGAACCTGTGAAATAATAAAAAAAAATCTAATATAAATTCCATCACACTATTTGAAGCATTCTTCATGCTGCTAATAAATACCTTACCAGCAGGAATGATTCCTATTGGCAACACAGCTTTCACTGGTTCTTCAGGAGAATTTGCATCCAGCTGAGCTCTGAGAACAAGAGCGTGACACAGCTCGGCTACTGATCCGTCACCACCAACACACACCACCCTGATCAATATGAAGGAAATTTTGTCATTGATTAAATGAATGTTTGATGCAGCATTGTATTTTACACTTTCTGATCATTGCAGCAGTAAGTTTAAAACAGACAGAGTTGTTCTCTGTGTTATCAATGTTCTTTCTGTCTGTATAAACAAAAATGAGTTACGTTCTACGTCTGACGTAAAAGTTACCACCTTCGGGGGTGTAACCAGGAAGAGACTGAAGAGGTTATAATGTTGAAGAAGGAAGTGTTTTTAGAAGTTGTTAGAGTTTTGCAGAGTCTCTGTTCAGATCCAGCCTGGACAGACTGGGATGCTGTTTGTTTGGGTTTTTCTCTCAAGGTCTGTGCACTGCTGAAATTGATTAGTTAGAGACGAGAATAAAGGTTTTTAAAAGAAGTCCAGTGGATTCCTGCATTTATTCAGACATACCATTTTGAACATCGCATTTTTATTCTACAAATATGTAGAAACTAATTAGCAACAGGTAGACAGGCAGTTGTGTCTGACAAATCTTTCAATCTTTTACTGTGAGGTGAATGTATTCTCATACAGAGAAAAATATTGGTACATTGAACAAATAACAAAAAATATAAAGCACAGTTGTCCAAAATAGGCTAAGTAATGTCTCGAGGGCTCCTGTGTGTTTTCTTTATATTTCTTATTGCTGATTTCTATCCTTTACTTCTTTGCTTGTATCCTGGTTTCTCCCACTAGATGCAAACAGAGGAGGTGAGGAAAGACAAAACTGTGGCAATCAATCACTTCCCTCCCTCATGGGTAGTGGCAGCTACATGAGCTGCAGCTCATCTCCCTCCTCATCAGCTGTGGGTTTATTCAATTCAATTCAATAATACTTTATTAATCCCAAAGGGAATTTAAAAGTTGTAGTAACTCATATTATCCTGGTTTCTTTAAAAAGTTGTTATAGATACTGATCGCTGTGGTCAGGAAACATTTCCTGTAGCGGTCTGTCTCACAGCAGATCTGAAGAAGCCTTGTCTGAAGACACTCTGTTGTAGTGTGACAGTCTTAGGAAGAGGGTGCTCAAGCTTGTCCATCGTATGGTCAGAAGGCCTGGCTGGGAGACGCTGGAGTCAGGGACATAGTCCATGTCTCAGTGAAACACACAACACTGCCCTCCCAATACACTGGCTAGGTTCCCCTCAGGGCTTGGAGTTTCTCCAACTCATTCCCCCACAATCTCCTGTCGCCCATCATGATTGATGGAAGAGATGGTTTCAACTTCCTCCTTCTCTCTCTCCTGCTCCGTGTCCATGGCGCCTCCTTTCCAACTCATCTGGGATTCGGGGCTGTAGCTGAGGTATTATTTGAGCTTTTGAGAAGTTAATCAGCTGCTCCCGGTCATAACAAACCAATATGTTGCTATGGTTACGCATCATAACAAATGTCCAAAAGCAAAAGAGGTGTTAACAAAAATCCTTCCAGCTGCACAGCATCTAATAGTAAAGCGAAAAATCATCCAAACTAATACTATTTTTATCCAGAAAAAGAGGAATTTAAAAAGCTGAAAAAGAAGATTTTAGAATGACTGTAACAGAGCTACTCCAACATGCTGCCACCACGACTGGAGCAATTCTAGAATTCTCTTGTCTTGAGATCAGAGCTGGAACATTTTGTATGTGTTCTGGAGTCGGATTTATAAAGCTTCTGTACGCAAAAAATGAGCCCAGAAACTTGTGTATGCCACTCTTCACGCAAAGGTTGTGATTTATAAAACCCAAACTTGGCTTGAAAATGTGTGACCTCAATCTTTTCCCAGTCTTTATTTTGCTGCATTTTCGTTTTTTTATTTTTTGACATTGTTTTCATTACATCTGGGTAGGGCAGGGATAAGAAATCCTGGTCCTCGGGGTCCACAGCCCTGCATGTTTTACCTTTATCCCTGCTCCAACACACCTGAGTCAGTCATTGAATTACCTCTGCCAAGTTCCACCCATTCATTCAAATCAGGTGTGTTGGAGCAGAGAAAAAAGTAAAACATGCAGGGCTGGGGACCTTGAGGACCAGAATTGCTAACCCCCGATATAGGGGAACACGTGTATTTATTAGAAATAGCTCAATTTACCAAGAGGTGTTCCTTACTGGTTCTTTGGATATTGGTGATGACAAAAGACAACCTCAAAACACCCCAGAATTGGACAAGAGTCATCAAATATGATCAAAGGATGCCTCAAATATAATTATTTTATAATTGACACAACGTGACCAATGTTTTATTTAAAACCAAATTTAAAGATATATGACAACAATTATTTAGGATAGGTTACATGCTTTCTTTAAGACGTGACTAACTTGAAAATAAATAGTTGAAAACTAAATCAAACTTATCTTTAAGCAAGCAGGACAAAATCACTTCATTCAAAGTTTTAAACTTTAAACCCAGAATGTGTGGTGTATGTGCATGTATTTACAACCTGTGTGTGTGGTGTGTGTGTGTGTGTTTAAAACTATGAATGTGTGTGTGTATGGGTGTTTATTTAGTGATTGATTGTGTATGTACATCTGTAGTGAGGAGAGAAAAGAAAGAGAGACATAAAGACAAGTAGGAGAACGGTTTTAGACAGTGGGAGAGCGAGGATTACTAAGTTATGTCTTAATTCAGTTAGCGCATGTCTGAGTGCGTGGCTGGAGCTGCAGGTTGGAGAACCAGCTGACGCCAGATAGAAAAGGGACTTAATAGTCCTACCGTGTCAAGTCAGATGGTGGTGGGGACGGCAAGTAAGGTCTAGATGAAGTGTCGACTTCCAACCTGGATGAGCAGTTGGGTCAAAAGTCTTGAACGTGCTTGTCATCTCTGTTAACACAGTGAAGATCAAAGCATGGCTGACCCGAGACGGCAAGTTGTCCAACAGGGCAGTTAGTCCTCTGGTGGAGGCCATATTCTCGACAAGGCGAGTCAGTGTTAGGGCAGCTCCAACACAATTCCAAAAGGAAAAATTTGTAATTCCAGAAAAATATATTTTTTCTCGTGATATCAGCTTGAAGCAGGAATCAGTCGCGAGGCTATATTCAGCGCAGTGAAAAACATCAGACTGCAAGCAACAAACAGAACAGAACTGCAGTTCAGCCTGAGAGGCTAGCTTTGAGAAAAGATAAGAGATGATAAACATGAAGTTGATGAACTTGGCCAGAGAGTCTGCAGGGTCATTGTGTTCTTTGTCACAACCTGGGACCCGTGAATGTCCTCTGAACTTCCTCCAATAAAGTTGCAGGTCGGTTAATGTCACCAAGTGGTCACATGCCATGAAAATATCTTTGTGTTTAACAACCTTTTTACTGCAGGTGAAGAAAACCTTTTTGTTTCCACAGGGCAAGATGGCAAGAAAAACTCAAGCGAGCGTAGTTAAAGTCTGTACAGATTACTAGTGTTTTGACTGAACGTTCTACTTGTCTGGGGTCATAGAGTGAGTCACACTCGATGACAGGAGTAGTAAGGCAAGACCGCTTACTTACCTTCTCGGTGGTACCTCTCAGACCTGTAAAAGTTGAGCTGAAATAATCACTCGTGGTTGTGATGTACCGAGGTTCACCTGTAGGGACAGGTGTGTCTTGTTGTGAGCTCAGAGTTTGAATTTCTTTATCTTGTCCAGCAAGTAGTTGTTTTAGCGTGTCAATTATGTGTCGTTGATTTCAGGAGTTCAGGAGGTTCCCTACATCTGCATGAATCAAATCCCTATTATTGCGCTGTGTTTATTTAAGAATTGTTTTAACACAATGACGGCGACGCATTGTGAATGACAGCTGCCTTCCTCTGTCCTCTCCTCCTCCTGCAAAGGAGGCAGAGACAGAAATAAGATGCAGCCACTGCATAACTTTTGTCGTAATTTTCTTTTTTTTTTTTCTTTTGTAAGATGATTAAGTCAAAAGTGTGAGAGAGTGTGTGTGTGTGTGCGCTTTGTGAGACAGATGCACTGTTTTTCAGCGCTATGCGATGCACGTCGCACTCATGGCCTTTTGTTGGTCAGAACCTTGTTAGGTGTCACAATGGTGTTTTTGTGTGCCACGCGCATTGTGCCCATGTGACCTGTATTTGTGTGGTTCAGGTACGGTGATGGTTTTGTGTGTACTCTCTGGCTACGCCACTTACATGTAGAGGGCAGAACCTGAGGCGGGACCTTGTGAGCAAACTCTGAGGTGCAGCTGTGATCTATAAAAGAAAATTGCTTGAAGGTGTGCATGCGCATGATTTTATAAATTTGAATTTTTTTTTGGCATACACCATTTTTGCCTTTTGGCTGTATGTTCACTTTTAGAATTGTTTCCATGCGATCCTTTATAAATGAGGCCCCTGGTCTGCCAAAACTTGTCAACCAATTAAGTTATACTTACCTTGTGTTCTCCTTGTTCTACATAGTTCAGGGTGTCTGCAGGTTTTAGCAAGTCAAATTTAAGACTTTTTAAGACCTTTTTAATACCACCTTGAATGACATTTAAGACGGAAAATGTAAGCAATGTTTGGGGGATTCTGCACTATTACAACAAAGCACGTGTGTGTCACTCAATAAAACATGTTGAATATAAAGATATTTAGTGCCTACTGGTTAAATAAATGTATTGTGCAAGTGCAGTAAAAAATACATCTACTAAATGCAGTCATGGCATGAAATTTAATTGTCTTTACCTCCAGTTTTGCCTTTATACAAAAAGACATCCAGCAAACTGTCAAACATGCACTTTAATCTGCAGCATCAAAATCCAACAAATGTCTGAAGGAAGAGAGAGGTTTTTACCAACTTTTATGTAATATCAGTGATTTGAATTGAGGTAGTTTGATATGAAAAATAAATTAACCATTTTTATTTTTTCATTTATTATTTTTATTTTGAGTTTGACAGATTTCTCCCCTAAAATCACAATTTCATTCAAAAGGAATATGTATAGTGTTATAGCTCATGTAGTCATACTGATTTGATGTTTTGGCATCCTTCCTTCAAGAAGACCGACCGGTGACCTATTTCGGTCTAAGGTTTTCTATTGCTAGTGACCTAGGTGTGCGCAACTCCAATCAAATCCAAACAAAACACCTCATTATTGTTAAAATATTTTGTATAATAAGTTTGTTCTTCCCAAATATGAGAGAAAATATGCTGTGATCTGGTGTCTACAAATGCTCTGAACACAATCAATGTTCAATACAAAGTTAGACTTTACAAACAAAAGGGGGTGGAATGGGTGGGTCGGTCCGTCCGTCCGTCCGTCCGTCGGTCCGTCCATTCATTGCTATTGAACCAGGCAAATTCCATTGAGATTGCAGGGTGGCCTGGGCCTTAAGGCAGCCTATTAATTGTTCATAATTTTGTGTCATTTTTCTATCATTACACAGGCTAAAATTGCAATTTGTTTGTCTTACATAGGTAACTTTCATATCAGCCCTCAAGGACATGGCTGGCCCGACTGGAGATCAGCAGGCGTTCACACAGAAAGCTAGCCTAGCATAGTAGCACATGTTCTGGTGCAGCTTGGAAGAGGAGACAGGTTGTTAATTTCCACTTGTACTTTATTACAAACTTTAGAAACCATACAAAGCCAGGTCTCTATGGTGCTATCTAAGACTAACACATGAATATATAGAGTCTAGTCTGTATACCTTACCACTCATTACTGAGGTGGAGCAGCTAAGCCATGTACACACGACCAAATATATTAGCGCTCTGCTACAAACCTTTACATTGACCTACAACATAACAAAACAAAAAGGCGCCATCGTGTGGTGTCTAACAGGTACTACAACAGTATTATACATACTAACTGTTATACGCTGACAAGGGATGGATAGTCTTAATGGATTTTCACTTTGAAGAAAATTTCACTCAAATACAATGCAGCCACTCTATCCAGTGTCCCTGTTGAAAGACAGTTTAGCCTAGAGAATCTTGTCTTCACTCCAAAGACCAACAGACTTTCTGGCCAGAAGTTTGAAAATCTTCTACTTCCAATATACAATCACTGGTTTAAGGGGTAAGATGGTCACAGCAGATGACTGGGTTGGCTGAGTGGATGAATGAATTCATCTATGTATGGATAGATAAATGAATGTTTAGGAGCTAATGTTGGATTTGTTCAGGTAATTCAGATTTTCAGTACTGTTTTAAAAGTACTTCATATTGTTAAAATGGTTATTTTCCTTTAAGAAAATACTTGAAGAACCAGTTGTGTGAGGATGTGATTTATTTTACGGTGCACTTATTTTAACTGTTTACTTTTATTTTTTTAGAAAATACTTGGACAGTACAGTGTGTACAGAATTAAAAACAGAATTGTTATATTATTTTGTTAAACTTGTATTTTTGTGATGAAGAAAATACAGTATGTCAACCAGTTGTGGTCTGTTGAGGTGCAGTAAGTTTTTTAAAGTTTTGTGTTAATTACCTGTCTTTGCAAATCTACTTTATGCAACTGGCATGTGAAATCTGATTAGAAAAAGAAATCTAAACTCTTAGACATACATTCTTAGATTTAAAATCAAACAATAATTACTATCAGTTTCTCAGGTAAGTCAAAACTGAGCGAGTCGAAGTGAACAGACTCAAAAGACAGATTATGCAAAATTAAGTGATATTTATTTACAGTGGAGGTGGACCAGGGTTGCAGGGCTGGAAAGGAAGGAGATGAGTAAGTATTTGCAGGCGAGTTTGTTGTTGATGAGCAATGTTTCAGGTAAGTGAATATTCTTACAGGGACTGGAGGATGAAATAGCTCAAAGGAGAAGACTTGGATCCACCAGGTAAGTGAGACCAATTTCCAAACAGAGGAGGCAGACTGACAGGAGGACTGAGCGGACAGGCAGGTGAGCAGGAGGTAAGTCTTTCGACAGGCAGCACCGGATTTTCAGGTAAGTACTCGAAATAATTGGACATAGAAGAACACAGGTAAGTAACTCAGGTAAATAATTTCAAGGTTAAAGCGGCCAGGAGATACTGTATACCATATGGTATGTGTTGCTCCAGCGAAAACCATATCTTCAGTGCTGCCTTATAAACCCCAGGTACTCATCAGAGAATCCTACTGCAGGTGAGCTCAATCAGCCCTCAGCCAATCAGGTGAGAGCAGATGGAAACACTGATTGCCACAGTACCCCATCTTCAAGCGTCACCTCCAGGCGACCAAGGACGTTTCTTTGGGTGGCCCTTGTAGAAGGTTGAGATGAGAGAGGGGTCCAGGATCAATGACCTCAGGATCCAAGTCCTCTCCTCTGGTTCATATCCCTCCCAGTCTTTGAGGTAATGAAACCATCTTTCTCGACGTCTAATGTCAATGATGCGACGGATGGTGTAGGCAGGATTGTCATCAATCAGCCGGGCAGGAGGGGGGGAGGTTGGTTGTAGGGCAAAGAGGACTCTCAGTAACCGGTTTGACTTGGGAAATGTGGAAGGTGGGATGAATCCTTAAGAAGGTGGGAAGCCGAAGTCTGACTGCAGATGAGTTGATGATTTTGTCCACAGGACAGGGGCCAATAAAGCAGGGGGCAAGTTTCCTAGGAGTATTTTTCATGTTAATGTCTTTAGTAGATATCCAGACCTTCTGAACCACCTGGCATTTGGGAGCAGTGGAGTGATGGTGATCCCCAAATCTTTTGTTTTGTTCAGCCGTTCTTTGAAGTGCCTTCTTAGTTTGCCGCCAAATCCTTCAACACTTGCGAAGATGATGCTGCACAGAAGGTACAATGATCTCTGATTCTAAATGGGGGGAAAAGGGCGGTGTGTAACCCAGAGAAGCTTCAAAGGGAGTGAGGCCAGTAGCAGAAGAGGTGTGGGTGTTATGAGCGCACTCTATCCCAGGTAAATATTTGCACCAAGTGGAGGGGCACACACCTGAGCACATTTTCCAGTTCCTGATTGCATCTTTCAGATTGTCCGTTGGATTGTGGATGGTATCCGGATGACAGACTGCAGGTGGCTCCTAGGGTGGCACAAAAAGCTTTCTAAACATGAGAAATTAATTTTGGGCCTCGATCAGACACTATATAAGAAGGTATTCCATGCAGTCGAAAAACTTGGGTGACCAGAAGTTGTGCAGTTTAAAAAGCAGATGGCAGTTCACAAGAGGGATGAAATGTACTGACTTGGAGAAACGGTCAACTATGGTTAGGATGACAGTGTTACCTTCTGATGGAGGCAAACCAGTGATGAAGCCCAAGGAAAAGTGGGACCATGAGCGACCAGGTGTGGGTAATGAATGAAGATGGCTGGAATGTCTACATGCCCAAAAGCATTGAGTTGCTGCCATGTGATTGGCTGATTCGACATTTGCGTTAATGAGCAGTTGGACAGGTGTACCTAATAAAGTGGCCGGTGAGTGTATAATGATTGAAAGTCTGAATATATGGAATGAACATTGAAAATATGAAATGAACCCTGAATATATGGAATTAAACTTGAATATATAGAATGAAAGTATGAATATATAGAATGAAACTCTGAATATTGATTGAAAGTCTAAATAAATGGAGTTTATTTATTTTCATTTATTTATTGTTGTTTAACCAGGCAAATCCCATTGAAATCACAGATCTCTTTTGCAAACACGAGGAGAACATGCAAACACCACACAGAAAGACCCCAGGTCTGAACCAGGGATCAAACCCAGGAACCTTCTTGCTGTGAGGCGTCAATGATAACCACTTAGCCATCGTGCTGCCTGTAATGAAATGAATGAACATGTTTAATATTCTTTCACTGGCAAAAATCATCACACAAGGCAGGCAGTCTTAACAGGGCCAGAACAGCTGCCAATGCTTTCCGTATTTCATGATAGCCCAGATAACCACCACCGCCAATCAGTAGGAATCCTGCTATCATAACTCCAATTATATTCAAATCTTCAACATCCTCAATCGACAATGGACAAAGACACATTATCTTCCAATCCCCCAGGAAGAGATTATTATAGATTTTTTCAAAAAGTTTGTTTCAAATTTATGAAGTCTCAGAGCTGGCAGTCTGTCATCGTCCTGCCCTCCCTACTCTTTCTGCCTCTGCAGACTTAATTTTCTCTGCATCTTCACTGCTGGCAGGTTCTCCCCCTCCCCATTATCTTTACATCTCCACATCACTGTGGCCAGCTGGTCCATTTTCTCCCCATTGAAGGCCTATGTACTTAAATTGGACCATGTATGTATGATTTAGAGCCAACTATGTGCAAACTGTGAGGCATTAGCATTTGCTATTTTGCCACACCCACACCATTCAGCCTCCAGTCAGTGTTGATGGATGTATGCAGAATCACCTTGATCTGTGTCACAAGACACAGGTTGAAATCTGTATGAGTCAACAGGTAAAAGGAAGACATCTACCAGCAAAATAAGTGATTTCTTGTTGTAAGGGGGTGGGCTAAGGTGGTGTCACCAATGTACTATGTATGGGATTCATGCTAGTCTGTTATGACACACAAAAATTATCATACAGCTGTCTGTGGAAGTTAATCCACCCTAATGTTAAATGGCAAATGATCAGATTTTGATGCTTGGCCATGTGCACATGCTTAATTACAGCAACAAGCAGCGGGAAAAATAAAGGAGGTGGATTTGCAGTGCTTGTCAACAACAGATGGTGTCATTCAGGACATGTTACGGTGAACTGTCGTCATTGCAGTCTAGATATTGAATCCTTGGCAGTAAGTTTCAACAATTTCAACAAACCCACTATCATCTGGACAAAGCAGGCAGCTCTGTGAGGATCATGTTCTTTGATTTCTCCAGTGCTTTTAACACAAGTCAGCCTGAGTTGCTTTGTCTGAAACTCCAGAAGACTCAGGTGGAGGCTTCAACAATCACCTGAATCAAAGACTACCTGACAAATAGACCACAGTTTGTGAGACTGAAGGACTGTGGGTCTAACCAGGTGGTCAGCAGCAC
>JARVJO010000061.1:20259901-20271481 GCA_031762555.1 Cynodonichthys magdalenae | reverse complement strand
ACCAAACTCTCTGAGGAATGCTTCCAGCACCTTGTTGAATCCATGCCACGAAGAATTGAGGCAGTTCTGAAGGCAAACGGGGGTCCAACCCGTTACTAGCATGGTGTACCTAATAAAGTGGCCGGTGAGTGTATATATATATATTATTTATTTATTATTATTATTCGTCATGTTTAGATGGTCATGAAAAAAACATAGGTTGCACAGGGGACAAAAATTATATTAATTAAAACTGGGCTTGGGTCACATTCATCTGCAGTGTGAACATAGCTTTAGGGATGTTCACTGTGTTTTAATATTACACATCCCTGTAACTGTTACCTCATCAGAAATCTGCTGGGCCAGGCGAATAGCTACATTACGCAGCATGCATTCAGAGGCAGGGTTGGGAATGTTTTGCAGGGCACTCTGAAGAACCAGCGCCTGGTCGTGTGTTGCCTGGTTTATCTGTGCATATTTGTTAAGACAGAGACAGATTGTTAATACTGTGGCAGGTTCAATTCTAAGAAACCAGTTATACAGGTTTGTCTGTAGTGCAAGTTGTGTGTAAAGCCTAACCGGAGAGACAGGAATATTTCCCTCAGCGTTGGGCTGACAGGCCTCAGCCACAGCTTTCACATGTCCAAAGCCAACTGCAGTCAGAAGAAGCTTAGCAATCTTCAGAGCATTGAGGTAAGCCCCTCGGCGTGTCTCCATGTCCGCTGAAGGAAGGAAGTTGTTCCTAGTAAGCATGCTCAATACCAAGGGCAGACCACCACTTTTTAGGAAGTTGTACTGAAAGTCACTAGCATCCTCCCCCAGAGTGGCACTAGCTGGCATCAGCAAAGCATACACAACCTGCAAGAGTAAAAAAAAATAACTTCAAGATTACTGGGATATTTCTAGCTAAACCAAAAATCCTGTTAAATGAGATAAGACATGTATTTATATTTAGGTATCATTGCTGCGGTTCATGTACCAGCAAATAAACAACACAAAAATACATCAATTGTCATGTTTCCATCCAACTGAAAAGAAGAAATGCCAATCAGGCATGTTTCCATCTGAAAGTGTCATTTCATCAGACCACATTACACATGGCTGTTACAAACAACATGAAAGTAGGGCTTGCACATTAGCTGGGACCACACATCTTGGGACAATGGAGAGTTTTCAGCAATGTGTTATCAGGCAAGTTGTAATTGTTCTGTCATATCAACTAGTATTGGCTGTTACATGCAGTTATCCCACAGATATGGGAATATCCGGGATGACGCTGGCAGTGAAAACAGATGATAAATCATGTGATGATTCAGGAAATTTGTGTTTCCATCACCTCTTTTGCGCATTAACTCTTTTTAAGTGAGCATAAAAGCTTTTTGAGAAATTTAGAGGGGATATTTTCCCCCGTTTTCATCAATTTTGTTAATGATCCATCCATTATCTATACCCGCTTCTTCTTTTCAGGGTCACTGGTGCCCATAGCTAGCAGTCACAGTGTGAGGGGTGGTGTACACCCTGGACAGGTCACAAGTCTATCACAGGGCCACATGGAGACAAACGAGGCAAATAACCATTCACTCACTCGCTCGCTCACTCACACCTAAGGACAATTCAGAGTTACCAGTTAACTTAACAGTCATGTTTTTGGTGTGTGGGAGGAAGCTGGAGTGCCCAGAGAGAACCCACGCACGCACGCACGCACGCACGCACGCACGCAGAAAACATGCAAACTCTACCCAGAAAGGTCCTTAGGCCAGGAGTTGATCCGGCGACTTTCTTTCTGAGAGGCATTTGCTAATGAGATACTTCTAAATGTGTATAAAGACATTGATGGAAACATGACTATTGTCAGCATGTGTCAGTATAAAATTGTGATAAATGGTAAAGAAAGCATAGTATGAACTATTTTGTAAAACTAAACCACACTAAGTCTTACCTCAATGAGGTAGAGCACTTGTGAGGGTGAGGGGCCGAAGAAACGCGAATCCAGTGAAGGACTCAGACTGTTCTCGCCTAGCTTAGCATGATCCAGACACACAGCTCTCAGATTCTCCACTGTGGTATTATCTGCATACATGTAGACAGCACAGATATGACCACAGACATTAATCTGTGTGTGGATTATTCAAGGAGCTAATGGTTGTAATAGAGCAAGCAGCAAGGATAATTATACTTTGAACATAGAAATATTTGCATGTAAATATATTTACATACCTGGAGGCATAAGTTTCATGAGAACTCGAGCTCCATCTCTAAGTTGAGGCATATTGAGGTTGCAGCCCAGGTCAGCTATCTGCCACAGGAAGGAGATGTAGCGCGGATGCAGTGACATAATCTGTAATTTAGAACAAAAGATAACCCAGTGTTCATATTGATTGGCACACCATGACACATAACTTCATTGTGGGGAAGTTGGTTAACTTGTATAAAGAGCTGTCAAATACACTCAATACAGGATAAGTGTCATTAACTTACCACACCAGGAAGACAGCTCTCAACTTCAGGGTTAGGGCCATCACTGTAATGGTTTCCATGGTTACCAGGAGAACCAGTGGACGAGTCGGATGAGCTGTCTGGACTTGAGGGCATGTTGGCACTCACCTGGGTCAGTTTGGCTGTGATCAGCTGTACAACATTATGACAAGTTTCAGTTAAAGTTGATTTAACAGGTAGAAAGAACAATTCTATGTCCTTCAGCTTACAAACACACACACCGTCTTGTCTTTCAAACTAAGCTGTCCAATAAGCTTCCTGTCGTCAACTGGATCAACAACCTCCCCGCCAATAAATAGCTCAATCTTGGTATGTGCAGCATTAGCCTTTATCCTGTTTAGGATGCCACGCCGAACAGAGCCAATAGTGTCATTGGTGTGTGACCAGATGTCTAAATCATCCACCTGACGACCTTGGTTAGGAAAACGTACGATCAGTGTGATGTGCTTCCCCCGAAAAGCTCTGCAAGACAAGTTGTAAAGATATGAGTTGAACAGCGAAGGCACAACTAAGATTCTAATACAAATGAACACAGGCCCTAAAACTGGGCAAAGAGAAAACAAAAACAACTTTTGATGATTTGACTACATTAAAATCAACACTGTTAGGCATCTTTGGTTACTTTTAGTCTTTGTTCTCTATTAAAAGCTTATATCAGCTTTTGCACAGCTTTGATACCTTATTCTTGTGAAATAAACCAGTTTAATTTCGAAATGTACCTTGACATAGGCAGTATCGTCCTCTCCTCATGGTAATCACTGTCACACTCATTTATGTACTCTTTGAGCACAGTAAGAACTCGCACCATACGGATGGCCTCCTGCCGAGCACAATTAATGCTGTCTTTGTCTCCGTCCAGCACACACAGAGTGTCGTAAGATGCCTTCAGACGATCAAAACATGACTGAATGAAATCTTCATGAATCTCAACCTGAAGGGAGAAGAAACAGGTGAAGACAACTATTCTTATGCAGATATATACTTGTTTAACAAAATTGCAAAGATCCCTGTACCTGGTTGACTTGTAGTTTTGGTCCGAGGTTTGTGTAGATCTCCTTCAATAGGTCTATGGCTCGGCTAGCAATATCATCACTTCCTTGAATCACAACCTGGATAAAAATTAAAAGGCATGTTATCAGATTCAGACCTGCCTTATTGTATTCATTTTTTATAGATGCTCGAAGCAATGGACAGAGAGACTCATTAAACACAACTTTACAGGTAACACTTGGAAAAAGAATGACTCAAAAATATACAAATATGAAAGTTAAATTTCAAATATTTAGGAATATAGGAGCAGATTTAAAAAAATATTTGGAGCACTGATACACACTTTTTTCTATTCACACTTGTAGCAAAGCAATAATAATAATACATTTAATTTATAGGGCACTTTATATTCAAGAATCTCAAAGTGCTACAAAAAAAATCAAACATGAAATATAGAAAATATTAAATACAAATAAATAAAAATGACATATATACATATTTATATAAATATGATTATCTTATATAAAATAAATATATGTGTACAAATATACAAGTCTTTTCAATAATCAACCATACACCAAAGTCTTTCTTTTATATGCAACTAGTGCTCAATGTGACTAATCGGAGGTCAGTTTCCATTTTTTTTAATTAGTTTTTTTAGAATTTGATTTTTCCTTCCAAGACAATCTGGTACAAAAGAAATGCTGAAACATTTGTCTGAGTGACTAATACAACTGCTCTCCTCACCCTCCACAGATAGTCCAAGCCGATTAATTCCAGGTCATCCATCATGTAGGCCCTGCGTTTTGCTACTAGCTTCCCCTCCCTGCAGTTGACAGCCTTGAAGAACCTCTCAAAGCATTTCATGCCATTTTCTGTTAGCAGAGATGGGTCCAACTGTAAAACATTGTTCTCAAAGAAGTCCTTATTGATGTCTGGATCTAGGTCTGGCTCATCACCCATCAGCTTTGAGTACCTATGAAATAAAACGGAAATTAAAAAAATATAATGAAATTCAGAAAATGTTGATCAATGGAAAAATGTAAAAATAACCAAATGTTAAGAACAGGTCAGAAATCGAGAAGTACCATTTGAAGCAGGCCTCGCGGTCACACAGAAACACTGCATTCTCAGCCAGACACTTCCAGATCTGCTTAGCCTGAGGGGCACACAGCCACAGCTGGCCATCTTTCAACAGAAACCTGAAAATAAAACAGTGGAAATTAGTGAATGGAAGGTAACATTTGATCAAAACAAGTTTCTATGAAAAGCCAAGACTGTAAATGAATTAAAGATTTTTATATTTATCTTTTTTAATTCCTGTATGTGCTCTCATTTTATTGCAGGGCAGTTAAAGTGACATACCTCAGGAAGTTAAGTCGTTCCTGTACTTCCTGGACGTGACTGTAGCGACTTCCTGGTCTGACGGTCTGAGGATCAAATTCTGCTTGTTCTTCTGAAAAGCACATAAACTAAGTTAGACTACAGCCAACACACACCTCTTATCTAAGGCTATATTTACACTGCAGGTCTTAATGCACATATCTGATTTTCAGAAAAAAAAACAAAAAATCTGATTTTTTGACATGAACGTTTACATATTTTAAATGCAACCTCCATGAGACTCCAGTGTGTACTCTCCACGGCACTGATGTGACCAGCATGTGCAGAAAAGGATGTGACGTCACATTCAGCTGCCGTTTGTTTACAGAGTTAGCAAGGATGCTACTTGTGGCATGCCGATTCTTAAGTTTTGTTCAATCAAAGCTGATTAAATAATTATCTAAAATGCTTGTTTAATTCAATGTTTATATCTGAACCTGCCTCCGGTTAAGTGTCTAATTTCTGGAAAGAAGTGACATGCTGGAAGTAAAGTATCGACTGAGTAACTTTAGGATTGATACAGTCTGTGGCCGACGTTGGACGTCACTATCATATGTTTTTGCGGATTCTCAGTCATACAGGACATAGAAAATAAAAAAAAAAACAGACGAACAAACTAAACTTCTGTTCTGTAGCTGAAGACTTATTAAACTACAAGTTTTAAATGGCATGACTTGTTAGTGTCTTTATCGATCTGCTCACTCCCACTTCACTAATGTAAAAGTTGAATGTAATGCGACACAAGCGTTCAGACTGCAGTCACTTTGAAAAACATCAAATATGCATCTGTTTCAGTACAGCACACTGAAAAGGCCAGGGTTCAAAATATTAAATAAATCAGATTTATCATGTTCAGACTGTCATTAAAGATAATAAAAAATCAGATTTGGGTCGCTTTTGCCTGCAGTGTGAAAATTCCCTAATTGTCTGCATAAATAAAATACAGACTACCTTTGGATAATTGCCTCATGGTCTCCATGTAGGCTGAGAGATTCTCCGCCACCAGGGTGACCAGAGCGTGGTTATGCTGCAGCTGGTTGATCAGGTCATGGCGGTAAAATACATGAGGACTTCTTGTGGTTTGACTAAAGACAGAGCAGGAGGAGTGGTGGTGGATGAAAGAGATACAAAGAAAGGCATAAATAAAATTACATATTCAGTGTGAAAGCCAGAAAGAGACAAAATAATAAAATTAAATTTAGAGTGTTTTTTGTAACACTTGATACATATAACACTGTATCACTGATTTCTCATTTCTTACTGTAGGGAAAATAAAGAAAGAAGCTGGGTGTGTGCATGTGTGTGTTTGTTTGCAAGTTATAGAATAACCAGCAGAAAGTTATCATTAAAAGGTCATTTCCTGCCTTGATACCACAAGAATGTTGACTTTAAAACCAAATGCAAGACAAAATGACCATCAAGATCAGCATCATGCTTCAAACTCCAAATAAGTTTTTTTTAACAATTACATTGTAATTTTAGTGTTTACAGCAAATTTTTGTGGAGACAAATATTAAAAATGCAAACCTATACATGCATGCATATCTCAGAAATCTGTAATGCATATTTAAAATCTGCAATCTGAGTGGGTCCAAGGCATGAAATCCCTTTGATATTTCGCACTGAACGATTTGAGGTAAAAGAAACTGGTGCAAGAAGTAATGGGGCTCCATCTCAAAGGACTTTTCATGAAGTTGTGCTGCTGTGTATATTAAAACAATTTGAGTGTGAAACTAAATTTTGTTTTTAACGATAAATACTGCACATTCCATGTCTTCTTTCCACAATAATGTTTTGTAAAATGTGTCCCCGAAAACTGAGAAACTGCACATAAAATAAACTTCATTAAGTATGTGCAACCTGAACACTGTACCCACCTTCTAATTTTATTTTAAACCACATAACCTATAAAAATGCAGAATATTTATAGGTCCTGTGATTTATGAAACAAAGCTGTAATATGGGGAACATTTCTATATTTCGAATTACTTTACACCCTTAAAACACACCCAGATCTTTCCACCACCTTTCAGGAAGGTTTTTATGCTGAATTTTGTATATATATATATATATATATATATATATTTTTTTTTTAAGGATACTTTATCCTGACAATGGTTATCTGTCTTGCTTTTGTCATAAGAGATTACTGAGACTATGTCTCAGTTATTGATGTCTATGTCACTATGTTTATGTCTAAAGGCCCAGTTGTGATTCAAAACATACTGCCTAAAGTCCAACATAAAATGTATATTACATGTAATAGACTCAAATTTAAATCTATAATATATTTTTCTCTAGACTTCCCTTTACAATTGTAGCGAAATAATCAAATATATTTTTATGTGAATATTCTCAATTTTAGGTAAATAAACCTCATGTGTAGGAGAAAAGTCATTTGAGATTTAACCCAAGAAAGAACTGCTTAAGCTGATTTGTGGCAAAGGTTTACATTTTATGTAGTTTATAAACATATCAAAGAGGAAGTTAGACTTGACAAAACAAAGAAATAGGTAGAACCCTGTAATTAACACTTAACTTACCTCACTAAGTTCGTGTGTATGTTAATTGGAATTTTCTTTCTGGAAAAACAACAGGCATGTATACTACATATTTTCTACAGTGACTATCAAGTTCTTCAGATCAAAACAAGTTGAATAATTTATAAAATTAACTTTAAGTCAAACTTTTATTTTTATTAATTTAAGTTTTTAACTTATTCACTGATGAACAAAATCTAAACTGAACCAAAAAGGAAATCTGGAACTATGCTCAACATTGTAGAAAATGAAGAGAAGTTAGGAAATATGAAAAAACCCTATTTGGTTTCACTGTATTGTACTCATGTGGGCTTCCTCTATAGTTTTACTTTAACATTTAGAAATTAAAATAAACCATAGTAGTTTTCCCTACAAGTTAAAATTTCAGTAGAGTTACTACCTCACATAATGGGTAATATTTCAGGACCATGCTAAAACAGCTGTTATCAGGTAAATATTAAAATTACCCAATTGAGAGAAATTTGACCAAGTCTTTTACTCTTAGCGATAAGTGCAAGACTGATGAGTCTAACAACTTTATGTAAATGATACATACTTTAATAGTTTTTCTCATCAGTGTTAGGGTATCTTGCACACAATACATAAAAAAATATTAAAAATAGTGTATGAAAAGGAATAAAATTAAAACAACTCAACTCAAACTGTTTTAAAGTGTATTAGTAGTGCCACTATAACCTTACCTAAGGTTTTGGGGAGCTTCTCCAAAGAGGCTGCAAATTTCCCTGATTTGTTTCAAGGCAGGGATAACCCATTTGTCATTGGTTCGTAGTTCTTCTATGAAGCGATCAATCCACTGAATCTTCTGCGTATCTCTGTCCTGTAAGGAAAAAAAATATATTTTTTATTTAGAGTTCAAAAAGCCCATCACATCTACTGCCCACACACACTTTTTAGAAACAAATACAGCACATACCTGTGAGCAACTATAGTCCAATATCTTGATGTGAGCACTAAGGGCTTGGTCCATGATGTCTACAGGAACATCATCACTGTGTGCCAGGTTCCACAGCAGGTTGAGGACCTTGTGGGCCATCACACCATCCTTGTCATCTTCAGCCAAGCGCCGAATAAGTTCAAGTAGTTTTTCACGTTGTTTTTTGCTGGCATTGGTCCAGCTTGCCTGTACAGCAGAAAAGAAACTAGAATGTTCGGAGTTGACCTATGACTGCAAACTGGTTTAACCCAAAGGGGAAAAAAAAGACTGTCTGTGACTAATGACAACTCTTACCTTGAAGCAGTCAAAAAGATGATCAAGCTGCTCAGGTGAGAAGTCCCATGCCAATTTGGCCAAAAGGTCATGAACGTTCTTCACAATGGCCTCATGCTTACCAGCCTGCATATGTGCAAAGAAAAAAAAAAACACTGGGTTATAACCAGAATGCAGTATGCCATTGAAGAAAATTTTGTAATTGATTAACTGAATGTTTGATGCAAAATTTCTGATCATTGTATAGAGCTAGATTGGGGTCATACGTTTTGTTCAAAATAAAAAGTTTTTGAAACTGAAAATTAATTTTGAAACTTCAAAAAAAAAAATTTGAAAGTGAAAAATAATTTTGAAACTGAAAAAAAAAAAAATTTGAAACAGGAGAAAAGTATATTGGAAACTGAAAAAAATACATTAGAAACTGAAAATCTTTCAAACATCTTGTCTTTTCAGTTTTAACTATTTTTGTTTCAGTTTCAAACTTTTTTCAGTTTCAAACTTTTGGCCCCGTTTTTGCTTGGGGGCGGGGCCTCAGATGACAGGCGGTGCAAAATTATGATTGACAGCTTAACACGGGCTGGACAAGCTGTTACATACAGGAACCACCCGCTGCCAATGGATTGTTGGCAGTCCATTAAATGGTCGTTATTATAGGTTATCAGTCCCTTACTGTGTACGGACTCTGCCTCCTTTACCTCCAAGTAGGTTGTAAGACCTACTAGGGCGGCTGCGGCGGAGTGGTTAGGGGAGTCGTCCTAGAACAGGAAGGTCATCGGTTTGATCCCCCGTTCCAGCTGTCTTAGTTGTTGTGTCCTTGGGCAAGACACTTCACCCGCCTTGCCTACTGATGGTGGTCTGGTGGCACCAGTGCATGGCAGCCCCGCCTCTGTCAGTGCGCCCCAGGGCAGCTGTGGCTACAGTGTAGTTTGCCATCATCAGTGTGTGAATGTGTGTGTGGCTGTAAGTGTGAAGGACTTTGGGGTCTGGAGGGCCTTGATAAAGCGCTATATAAGTTCAGTCCATTTACCATTTACCAAGACACTTATCAATCATTTGTAAGCCTGATAATATGCATTCAGGCGAAGTGGGTTTGGCTTCTCTCCCGAGATGCAGAGCTCAAGTGGTCTGCCCGACTCGCTTTGAAATCCGAGGTGGATTTATTTCTTTATTTTCATATTTTAAAGACAAAGGAGCCCTGCAACGGGGAATAGTCTACTCCACCCTCCCGTCTCCTCTTCTGTTGTCCAGGAAAAAGAGAAAACATCAGAGGAGCGTCGCGCAGCTAGCGCTCAACCTGTCTCCGTCTACAGTGCTTCATTTGTGGCTGGCTGTAGCCAAACGACCCCGTTGCTTTCTCGGGATTATATCCCAAAAAGTATCGAACGGATTTATATGAAACGTTCAGAAAATGTTTATTACACTCTCGGGAAATGTTCAATACACCACAGAGAACAGCTGATTAATGTTTAAAACATTTCAGAGCAAGATCGCGTGCGCGGCTCCTATCTGATCTAAGAACCGCTGGAGAGTAGCTCCGCGTGGCTAGCTCTCAACCCGTCCACCGCTTATAGTGCTTAATCTGCGGCATGACTAAAGCCAAACTACCCCGTTGCCTTCTCTAGCTTATTTCTCAAAAAGTAGCAAACCGATTTATATGAAATGTTCAGAAAATGTTTATTACACTCTCTGGAAAGTTCAGTACACCACAAAGAACAGCTGATGAAATATTCCAGAGCACTAGCACGTGTGTGGCTCCTGTTGGACCACTGGAGAGAACGAGCCATTCGCTGCTTTTTGAGATATACGCCAGAGAAGGTGGTTCTACTGGAGGTTTCTTCCTGTTAATAGGGAGTTTTTCCTCTCCACTGTTTGTTCCGGATGGGAGACTGTGATAATGTGATTCAACGCAAACTTCTGGCTTTTTCTTTAGATTGTTCTTTTTTCATGTACAGTGCCCTGAGACAATGTATGTTGTGACTTGGCGCTATATAAATAAACTGAATTGAATTGAATTGAATTGAATAGAAGGCAACAGGGTAGTCAAAATTATTTTTCACTTTCAAAATTATTTTTCAGTTTCAAATTTGTTTTTCAAGTTTCAAAATTAATGTTCAGTTTCAAAAACTTTTTATTTTGAACAAAACATGTGACCCCAATTTAACTCCATATCATTGCAGCAGTAAGTTTAAAACGGACAGAGTTGGTGTGTGTGTTATCAGTGTTCTTTCTGGTATAAACAAAAATGAGTTACGTTCTACGTCTGACATAAAAGTTACCACTTTCAGCGGTTGTAACCAGGAGAAGACTGAAGAGGTTAGAATGTTGATGTTTTTAGAAGTTGAGAGAGTTTTGCAGAGTCTCTGTTCAGATCTAGTCTGGACAGACTGGGATGTTTGTTTGGGTTGAGTCAGAGACAAGAATAAAGTTTTTGAGAGTAAATCCAGTGGATTCCTGCATATATTCGGACATACCATTTTGAACATCGCAATTTTTCATTCTACAATTTGTTGACCCCGACCATGATAGATGACCTTGAATAAGCAGAGAACATTGGATTTGATTTTTGATTGTTTGAAAACTTTCTTTGAAACATCAACTGCTGAGAATGAGTACAGAAATGCTTCAAGATGCCGCCTTTCTTTTCGAAAGTGGATTTCTGCCAGCTTCTCCAATAGGGCGCCCCTTAGATGACAATGAATGGCCAGAGTGACAGAGAAATTATTTTTCTGCACCAGCAAAGACAAGAAAGCAGCAGTGGGCTGTAATCAAAACAACTGATAATGGCCAGAGAATCTCAGAGAGGGACCTGAGATCAGGTTCAGCTCTAGGCCAAAGCAAGTCCAAAGAAAGACATTCAAGAATCAAGAAATGCTGATTATCACAGATAAAAATGGTGAATGAGATCAGAGGCTTCTGGAACAAGAAAAAAGTCAAAGTTCTGAGTTTTGCTGATAAAGTGTCTGA
>JARVJO010000061.1:20199153-20211086 GCA_031762555.1 Cynodonichthys magdalenae | reverse complement strand
AACCAGATCTGTTGCTCGTGCATTGAATGTTCATTTCTCCACCATAAGCCGTCTCCAAAGGCGTTTCAGAGAATATGACAAACATTTACATTTACACAGATTTGTGGACAACATTTGAAAGAAATGGTAATATTGTTTATCTGGAATCAATTTTAGATCTTCGAGTCCATCTCATGAAAAATGGGAGCAAAAACAAAAGTGTTGCGTTTATATTTTTGTTGAGTGTATATATATATACATACTTATATGTATATATGTAATATATATATATATATATATATTATACATATATATTTAATTTTAAATTATAAAATAAAATCCCCATAGAGGTACATGTAATAGGTTAGAGATTTTTTAACTGTTATGATTTTTTTTCTTCATTTATTTATTTTTTCAGCAGATTGACCTTTTTCATCATTTTTTGTTTGTTTGTTTATGTACCTAAGTGTTCTATTATCCTGTTTCTTCTGGGTTGCTTTCAGTTTTAGTCATAAGCCTCTTGACAGGCAGTTAGGTTTTTATGTTTCTGTATAGTACTGTCTCATCCCACACACCTGTCACCTGTCAGTAATTTACTCAGCTGCTTCCACTTGCCAATTACACTCCCAGCAGATAGAAACCTCCTGTATTTTCCCCCTCTCTTTGTAACATCCTTCTTTGTAACTTCCCTGGCCAGTCCCGATTTTGTCTCCTGCACTTCTATTATTTTGTTTCCTTTACACCTCCATCTTTAGATTTAAACCTGTCTGCCTGCACCCTTATGTCCTAAACCAACTAAAGCCTTCTTACTTAACAGATCTTTTCAGTTGCTTTGAAAAGCATTGTTCTCTCTTTACTCTCTTTCACCCCTTGCTCATTCTTTTTCTTTTTATGCTACTTTTAGCATTTTTGCTTCTATTCTTCTAAATTTGGATAGCATTTTGCTCATGTTTAGGGGCCCAAGCCCGCGGAGCAGGAAAACGCAGCTGCAAAACAGCAGCATTTCCATACCTCCAGTGGAGAACTTAACCCTATTTTATCTGTTTTTATTAGTATTATTTTTTTTTCTTCCATCGGAAAAACTCATACTGAAGCCCAAACCACAGGGACTACAGAGAAGATTTCAAAGTGGTAGTTAAAAATCTTATGAGTGCATAGGAGAAAAATAACCAAATATTTCAATCTATAGGGGGCGTTAAAATCAATGTCTTTGCATTTGGTCCTCTTGCTTCTAATCCATACATTACAAAATGTCTTGGCTTATAGTAACATAATCACTGGACACTACTGAGTCACATGGTGTAGGCAACTCCCATGTCTACCTACATTTTGAGTGAAATTAGCAAAAACTATTTTTAACTTTTATTCAAAGAATTAAAATTCAATCACCACAATACTCACCATCCTATATCTAGTATGTGGATTCTAAATTTTGAAGGGCAAGTATAAAAATGTTAAAATGCATGAGTTATGCCTGGGCAAATATTTTAGGCACGCTTGCTAAACAGGAATTCTACCATATCTTCAGTGATATGGTACATAATCAGTACACAAGTAAGTTCCAAGTTGGTGGAGCAAATTTGAAAATCATTGAGATATAGGGGGTGCTATAAACCACAAAAAAATTCATGCAAAAATGGCTGATTGTATATTCATTAAATTTGGCACAAACCTTTAGACGCTAATAAAGTGGGCGTGGCCTATAATACAAAAAGATTACATGAGTCCATCAATAGATGGCACTGATGTAATGTGTAAAACACTATGATCTATAACTCCTGTATACTTAAGCTTAGAACATACTCGTTCTGAAGCTGAACAGTCAACGCACAGTCACGTAGTTATTTGGCGTGCGTTTTCGCACACACCTTTTATTGCCCCAGAGACACACCACGCTGTGCTCCTGGGGAACCCCTCCTGCTGCAGCATACAGCACTGCATAGAGTTTCTTCCCACTGGAGTCTGATGCAGAAAAAAAAGTCTGACATGTCAACAGGGTGCTGAGGATGTTGTGAGCAAAGGTGGACATGCATAAATGGGCTTGGACCCCTGTCGTAACTGCTTTGCAGTTCTAGTGGATATTGCTACTTTTAACATTTACTTTGCTAAGTTTAACTACTGTTTAGTTGATTTTAGTTCTGTTTATGTATCAATATTTTTAGCTACTTAGCGTCCATTTTGTTCATTGTAGCTAAAGTTGAGCTAATTGAAGTTTTTAGTTGTGGATTTGCAAATATTTACATATAGATATTGTTATGCTTTTGTTTAGCTGTTGTTCTTTTTGTTTTAACTCACATTCAACAAATGTTAGCAAAGGTATTCACTAGCTAACTTCAGGTTTAATTACTTTTTTTTCTAGTTACATTTCTGTTCAAATTTTGTGAGGGCTTTGTAGTTTGGAGTTTAGTTTGGATATACAGCATCAAGAATTTTTCCAGCTATTTGTTCTGTTTTGTTTAACAATATGAAGACTGAGAAATCCAATGAAGGAAGTAAATGCAGAGGAGGAGTAAATGCACAAAGGTCAAATCTTTTTCATTTGCCTATAAAAACAAATATCTGTGTAGGCGGCTGCAGCATTGTATTTATGGATGACTGGCTGCCTGTTCACTGTCTTTTTCTATTCTCTCATCTCATGCTTCCGATAAGATTGCATGACTTTCTGTACAGATGCAAGTTTTATGATAAGTTTACAGATTCTATACAAAATAAAAACAAGAGTAAGCAAAGTACGTTTAACTCCCCAATATAAAATGAACAAATTGGAGTATTTCAGTTCATTAATTTATTTTATTACAATTTCAAAATAAAGAGTGATCTGATAGCACTCAGAAAGTGTTGGGGTTGACTCTGAGCTACTACCACATCAAAGTTTAGCTTAATATCTGCATAACTGGCTGTTTACGGCCCTTTTTGTATTTCATAAGTTGAAAAGTCTGCGGTGGCCAACTTGAATTGGACTATAAATAGTATCAATTTGCAGATGTACATCTAGTAATTATTGTTTTCTTTGAAAGTTTCACTAGATTCTGTCCAGTGGTTCTAGAGATATTTTGCAAAAAACTGCCTTTAACCTTTTGAGAAAAAGTGATAAAAATATGACTTAACAGATTAAACACACAGATTTTTTGCAACAACATGAATAAACCATAAATAGTCTAAAAATAGGTATGGGATTGTCATTTGTTCACATCATCCTTTAACAATAAAGCATATAAAGGTATTTTATTAACTTCAGGAGCTAATAAATTTTTTCTTGTATTGACAAACTTTATCCTGACTAAAATCTGTGTCCTTGCCTTAAGCTGATGTTGGTTAACCTTGCTGTGTGGTAAGTACAGACAGATTAGGACTCCATTTTTCTGCTTTAAGTGGATTCTTGTTTTCTTTGCAGTATTTATCCACTTCTGAGTGAACTCTGCCAGCCTAAAGTGGACCAATTTAGTCAAAGAAGCAATCTCCTCTGTATTTATGAAGAATTATTTAGTAACCATAGCAATGCATTTCCCTGTCTGAGTAGCTTTGCCCTGGTAGTCTGGAGGCAAAATGACTAGAATAACGTGTTAAAAAAAAGGAAACAAATTTTGTGTGGTCAATGCATTGCTTCGGTACTGAAAGGTGGACAGATTCACAATGATGGAACTGAAATCGAAGGCCTGACATTACCTGAAGGAATTCAGACTAAATTCAGAGTTGCAGCTGCTTTGGTCAAACCTTGTAAATAAAATTTTGCACAATCTTATGCAAAATGTGTTTGATGTCACAGTATGTGGTAAGGATGGCTTTCAGCTACCATCACCACATTTTAACTCAAGATCTGTGAAACTGATAACTGCAAAACCTCTGCAAAGTGTTGCACTGGGTTCAGGAGATCCACATAAAGAGAGTTTAATACAAATAAATCCCACATTTTCGGATTTTTGTTTGTAAAAAATGAAAACCATTTATTGTTTTCTTTCCTCTTTAAAAATATGATTTACAAATACAAAAATAACTGCAATAATTCTGAGTCATGTCTTTGTTGATTTTAAAAGTCGTACGTACCATTCCTGGTGAGGATAACAGCGATGTACTGCTGACTGAAGGTGCTGATGGTCAGCAGCATGGCAGGCTTCTGGGAAGTGACAAAGCTGAAGGCCACATCTTCTCTAGCCCTACTGTCTGTGGAAACGCTGGTGACATGTGAACTTCTGTTCTGCATTACTGAGAAGGGCTCTTGAAAGGTGTAAGTCACAGAAGATTCCTTATCAAAAGACACCGACACCTCTGCAGGGACACACAACAGGAACAGGGGGGTCTGCTTTTAGTTGTAGAAACAACTCAAACTTGACATATTAGCAAAAAAAATCAGTAAGCAGTGTTAAAAACTATTGAAAATAAAACCTTTAACAAAATTGTATAATGACTTGCCAGGGACTTCAGCATCTACTCTTTGGGAGGCAGGGAAATAGTGATAAGAGGTAAAATATTATCTATCTAAACAAATAAGAAGAAAAAAGAAAATAAATGCATTCAGGAACTAGAGGATACAATTAAATTGTTAGAAGCTTCACAAGGAGAGGAAATATAGCAAAAAATGCAGAAAACAAAACTAGACTTAAATAAAATTATCAACAAAAAAATTCGTTTTTGGTGCAAGGACTCCGAATAGAAAATTTTGAACATGGTAATAAATCAAAAAGCTTCTTAGCTAACCAACTCAAAATAAATAAAGAAAAAACTACTATTTAGTGTTAAAGACGTAACTGGGAATACAACTTATGATCAGGAAAATGTAAAAAGTATCTTCAGAGACTTCTATAAAGCTTTATACATGCCACAAATAAATCCATCAGATGAGGATATTGATCATTTTTTGGATAAAGTCACATTTCCAAAATTATCCAGTAGTCAATCATTAGAACTGGACTCCCCGCTAACATCAGCTGAACTCTGTGAAGCTGTAAAAAGCATGTCAAATAAAAAAGCTCCAGGTCCAGATGGTTTTCCAGCAGAATTCTATAAAAAATTCTGAAATATTTTAGCATCAGTATTTCACAGAATGCTGCAGGAGTCAGAAGAACATGGCAGACTTCCAGAACATATGAATTTGGCCAACATTAGTCTCCAGTTAAAACCAGGCAAAGATCCTGTATTACCTACCAGTTATCGTCCTATTTCACTTATTAATGTTGGTCTTAAAATAATTAGTAAAGCCCTTTCCAAAAGATTAGAGAAGATAACTCCTCTCATAATTCATCCTGACCAAGCTGGTTTTATAATGGGAAGGCACTCATCTACAAACTCACACAAATTATTTAATTTAATAGATTATTCTTATAGTAAAAATACTGAAACCGCTATTTTGTCTCTAGATGCGGAAAAAGCATTTGATAGAGTAAACTGGAAGTTCTTTTTTGCAAACTTGCATAAATTTGGTTTTGGAAACAATTTCATTAATTGGTTAAAAATATTATATAACTCACCAACAGGTTATTGAATTAATAAACTCTTTCTCAAGAGTATCTGACTACTCTATAAACTGGTTAAAATCTACAGTTTTTCTGGGGTCATGCCACCACTGGGCTGGGTCTCTGGCGGGGCCTCGGAGGCTTGGGCCCTGGCTGGTGTGTTGCCGGGACTCTGGGCTGGTTTGTGCTCTGGTGCCCGGCTCTGGGCTGGGGGCCTTCGGTACACTGCACTGTAAGCTTATTGGGGTCAGCGGGGGAGCTGACTCCCTGTGGGAGCATTTTTCTCCCCCAGTCATTTTTCTCCCCATCCCTCACCACATACCTCCACCCTCTTCATTTCAACTCCACTCATGTAGGGTTTTTGGGGTGCAGGTGCATTACAGGAGCAATAATTTTTCATCTTCATAATTTGCCATAGTCCTGTATCCCAAATTTTATTATACACCTTAGACATTCACTTATAACATCCTCATGACATTTACATATAGGGACTTAGGGGTGGGTTCATGGCATTCAGGAGGTGAGGCCACTCTCGCCACTGATGCCTGTGCCCACTCCCAATGGTTGCTTTTAGACATTTTGTGTTGTGGGCTAGAGTTGGTGTGGGGGGAGAACTAGCAACATGCTGGCCGTTGCCACTTCTTCTTCCCCATTTTAATCACATTATAGAACAACATGCATCAACAGCATAACTGAGGGTGAAAGTGGGTGTGTGTGGGTCGTCTTCACTTTTTTTTCCTCGACTCCCCCGTTACCTGTTTTCCATCTGGGGATGGGGTCCAAAGGAGGGGCGGAATGTCTGGTGGAGGCCTAGGCTGCGGGTGGACTCGGGGTTTGGGGGGCTGCCAGGCCTGGCATTCCGGCTCCCCTGGGGCTGTTTGAATTCCCGTATCGTGGCTCCTGGTCACGATGGTTGGCCCGCTGGCCAAGATTGCAGCCAGAGTCCGATGGATGGTTGGCTGGGGGTGTTTGCTTGGCCATTGCGGGGTGTGTGGGTGGTCGGGGGCGTGGCTTTGCTGCAGTGGGGGCGCTGGCTGGTTGGCCTGGTGCAGCCCGGGCTGAGCCTTGGCTGTCTACACCTTTCCACCATTGAATGGGTCTACTTCCTGGGTTCAGATGTGGGCTGCCCACTGTAGGGGGTGGGCACATGTCCTGGACCTGGGGGGTATAGAGTGTGTATGGGGAATGTGAATGGAATTTGGTGTCCATCTTGTGTGTCATGAGTGGGTGTGAGAATGAAGGTGGGATTGTGTCTGTGTATGCTTGGATCTTTTCAGGCTGGGTCTTGTGCTGCCCCCTCTTTGGGTTCATCTGGGGTCCACTGCTGGTGGTGGACCTCGACCCCCTGCCACACTGCCCTCTGGCGCATTGTGCCTTTGCCCACCGATGCGCTGGTGGCTCTCGGGGTCTGGGGCTGGGGGCGAGGTCATAGGCCGGCTCGGCCTGGTCACTGCCTGGTGGGGCTTGGGTCCTCTGGCCCTGTCGGGCCTTGGCTGGGGGTGGTGTGCCCTGGGGACCCGGGCCTCTGTGTCCAGGGCCGGATCTGCTCCGGCGCGGTGGGTCCCGGCGGGGTGGGGTTTACTGCGTGGGGTCGCTGGGGGGACTCTCCCGGTTTTCCCCTCTGGTCTGCTCTGGGGGGCAGGTAAGCGGTTGTTCTTGAGCTGGTGCCCCTGGGGGCTCCGCGCTTGGGGTCCCTCTCGGGGTCTTTGGCTCTGGTCTTTCTCATGTCTGCTTCAGGCCTTGAGGGTCGGGTCTGTGGTCCTCCACAGTCACTATTGAATATTCCAATGGAGAAATCTTATATATACCTGCATGCTCACAACCGCACACAATCAAGTGTTCAGTTCCAGGGGTTTCTGACATACACACTATTTTTGGATTGCGTTTGTCACTAAATGACTATGTGTATATCTACACATATTATGTTTGGTTGTATATATGTATGCATACTTCTCAGCAAGGTCATAATTACTATAGTTATATTCACATATATTTTGTTGCTGTGTTATTTGTTTTGTCCCCCTTTTGCAGATGTGGAGGCAGATAGAGGATGTGTTGCCTTGTGTTTTCTCAATATATATCTCACATATCTTCTTGTTTATCTTTCAACCTTTTCTTTCATTTTTCTCCTCTTCTTTTATGGAAAAAAATGCTCTCTAGCAAGCTTCAGATGGACCCAGATATTTCCTGGCTTAAGTAGGGGGGACACATTTGGCACTGCAGAACACTAGATCTGAAGCTAATGAAAATGAAGTGACACCCATTGTTCCTTAGCTACTCTGTTAAAATAATCTGTTTTATTGTAAGAATTGTTTCAATGTTTTTTTTTTGTGTGTGTGTTTTTATTTTTTTTGTTTGTTTTTTTTTCTAATTTTTATAAGGAAAAAATATACATACAGGATACTGAATACTTAAAAATCCCATGGAGGCTTATGCTGTCTGGATTAATATAACCAATAGAAATTAAAATTGTAACATACTGTATTACTTTTTGTAAATAGAGGAAACAGATTTTCTTCACATTATTCCTAAAGAAAAATTTGAATGAAAAAAAATATATATAATAACAAAAGTTGATCCATCATTTTCAACATATAATCTTAGTCAAACTCTTGACATGAAAGGTGGCGGCCATTATGCATTCCTTGAAGAACTGATAGATAAGCCTTTAAATGTTCCATGTTGATGTAAAGTCTTACTTTTTAATGTATAATGGTAGCAGATTTAATCTTTTAGGACTAACTTTTACAGAAGTGTTTTTTACACAAAAAGTAGATATTTAGTTGCAACCCAAAGGGATTTTTCCTTGAGAAGAGAATATTAAAACTTACCATCCAGAGGATGGAGCCACTGGGCTGCTCTACTTGTTGAGAGCCACTCCATCGAGATTTCACTGTGGCCAAGCCAAAGTCACCAATCTTTACAGTCCAGCCTTCATGGAGAAAAATATCTGACAGCAAAGTTCAGGAAATGTTTTCTCAGGTATGTGGAGTGAAAATTCATAGCACCATACAAACTGAGCAGGAACCTGAAAGATGTGAGACATACAGCTAACAGAAACTTTAAAATAAAACCTGAATAAATGTGCTATAAAATGTAATAGAATGAGAAAGTCTTTATGTTCAGTTCTTTGCACCATGACTTTATATGTATACAACAAAACCTGTTTGTACAATTTCTGAAATTCATGATTCAACATAAAATGATGCACCAGCTTTCCTTTAAATAGACATAACAAAATAAGAGTGGTTTAAGTACAGTGTTTCCCTACTGTTATCCAAGGAGAGCACTGTTTTGTTATAAAAAGTTTACTTTGTATTAAATGCTAATTTGTCCAGAGCGTAGTCATTATACAGACTTGATGTGACTGAATTCTTATTCACAGAGAGTGTGTTGCTGGGGATCAGCTGCGGGAGCATACACAGTCTGCTTGTCTTTCTGTGTGACTTGTTTTCTGCTGCTTTAGTTCTTAGAAACAATTAACACCAAAACACATAATCAGTGTTTGCATGTGCTACTTGCTTATATCTAGTAGCATACGACAGTAACTGTACTGTTATAATAATAATTCAGTAAATAATTAAATATGAAAAATAGCATTAAATGAACATATGAGGTGAAATATTTTAAATATAAACCATTTGAATGGAGTAAAGTCATTTAAAAGGAGAACTGTGTGTCCGACTAGAAAAACACTTGCAATTCTGAAGTTATTTTGTCCACCACAAAAGGTTACCTGTGCTGTAAATTAGAAAATGTATCACCTTTTGAAGATGGTCATGGTGAGTGGGGATGGATAAAGAATCCATGATCGGGGGGCCTCATAAGCGGGCTCATTGCTCTACCCAAAAGACACTGGTCTTTATTCAAACCTTTGCGTCCCTCGGATGAATGACACAAGGTTAGAAATACTCAGTGTTCTGAGCTTCTCAGGATCCATAAAGGAGTCCCCAATAATTATTTTCCTGTGACTACTCAGAGCCAGACAGTGGCCTAAGTAGTGAAGAGAGGTCTCTAATTCAATACCACAGGCATCACACAGACCATTGTCATGGAGTCCCATCACCATTTTATTGCGGTTGAGCAGATTGTGCCCAGTTAGGACTCCAACAAGTGTGCTTAGAGTTTTCCTTGTCAGGGCGATGAGAGCTTTCCCAAACCCAAGGTTTGGACCATTTATCAGCCCCCGTGCCTGTCTGCAGTCAGTCAGCTCCCTCCAGCTGATTGAGTGTTAAATCTAATCCAGGCCTGTAGGGCAGTCCTACAAACTGTTGAGATACCTACAACAGGCTCTGGTCCTTTGAAGTGGGCTTGACTGCCAGCTTTTGCAAAGCAGTCAGCTCTTTCATTACCATAAATGCAAGTATGTCCTGGTACCCATTTAACGGTAACCCTGTTATCTCTCCGCTGTTGGTTTGACTGCTTAGGCACACTCCCAAGCCAGTAATGATGTAAAGTGTGGCCCTCAGAGAGCTTTAATAGCAGCTTGGCCATCTGTTAAGATGAATATTTTCTTCTGTGTACACTGAAGGTATTTGAGAGATGCCACACACTAGTGGATTGCATATATCTCAGCTTGAGATACAGCTGCAAAACCCCCAAGTGGGTATTTGTACTCTCTTACTACAGTTGTGCAAAATCAGCACTCCTGCACCTACTAACCCCTTCAGAAGGGATCCATCTGTAAAACAGTAGAAATGATTGGGAGACATGTCCATCATAGAGAGGTTGCTCCAGACAGACCTCTCTTCAATCTCTCTTAAAAGATGGCTCAAAATTGTATTTTTTTACTATTCTGTCTCTAGGTTCTGCAGTTGCTGGAACAGCAGCAACCACCCAGTCCCGGATTGTAGTGTGCTGTGAGTCAGATAGGCTTTTCCACCTGTCAGACTGGTGTAGCCTCCCCTAAGATGTGTAAATCTATTGGAGCCAGATCCAGTAGGACTTCCATGGCTGCCGTGGGTGTTGTTCTGATGGAACCTGTGATGCTCAGGCAGGCCATTCGTTGCACATGGGTGAACATCACTCTTGCCACCCCAACTTTGACTCTAACCCACCACACCACTACTTGCTTACATAGAAGCAAAACACCCGTTCAGTATCAGGTTTTAGGTGTTTTACTGCTGTAATCACATTTTGACAAGTCAACACTCATATTATGAGAGTTATGTTTAAAATATTCCTATTTCAAACTTTGTTGTTGCCAAAATGACTTGAACATTAAAAACTGCCTGATAGATAATATAGGCCAACTAAATAAACAAGATCAACAGAATCAATGGGAAAACTAAATTAATTTTCATATTTGATAATTTACTGAATTGCATTTGTTTAAAAAAATCTCTCAAACCACCTAAAAAGCACACAAATAAAAATATTAAAAGGGATTTTTTATACCAAGAGATTCTGGAAATATGTGAGGAGCCCTGAAGCAAACACTGGACTTTGTAAAGAAATCATCCAAGAAATAAAACTAATTAAATGTACCATCAATGTTATCGTACTTCTTCATCAAATGTTACATGTATTGTTACTCAAAGCTACATCTAAAATGAAATTATTTGTGAAGTTGCTTCTGCATGTTGCTGTGTGAACCTTTGCTTATTATAAAGAAATGGCTTTCAGATTGTGGTTGGGCCTTTCGAAGCTAGCTTGGTCTCTCTTTCTCTCTCTCTCTAAAAAGGATACTGTTCGATTTCAAATCTCGATGAATTATGTTCTTGGCATGAAGGTAACTGTAGGGAAAACACAAAATAGATATGAATTACAATTAGATTTAAAGCATCTATCACAGCATTTATTGCACATATTTCAGAAGGACTCCGAGTCAATTTATACTTTCAACAAATCACATCTTTGCAGCTTTGGTTACAGCAAACCCAGACAACAAAGTTCAGAAAAAAGGCCCTCTGCCACGGGTCTCTTTGTACCCACTTTTATTCCTTTTATGTGCAGTGTATTATTATTGCTGTGGTTAGAACAGAGGAGTTCATTACTAAGTAAGATTTGCTGTTATGTTGGCTGAGCTGAAAGTCAGGGTTCAGTGTCATCAGCAAACATCTGAATGAACAGTGGTCAAATCTCTGTTGTCATAGTTCTGCCTGCTGTTAAAAATTAAACCTTTAGGTCCTGTATTTGTGTTAATCAAATGTCTACAGATTAGATCCAATCACAAACAATGTTTATTCTGAGATATACACTCACTGGCCACTTTATAATTAGGTACACCTTATTAGTACTGGGCTGGACCCACTTTTGCCTTCAGAACTGCCGTAATCCTTCGTGGCATATATTCAACAAGGTACTGGAAATATTCCTCGGAGTCTGGTCCATATTGACACGATAGGATCACGCAGTTGCTGCAGATTTGTCGGCTGCACATCCATGATTCCAATCTCCTGTTCCACCACATCCCAAAGGTAAATGGATGGTAAATGGACTGTACTTATATAGCACCTTTCTATCCAACCAGGATTCTCAAAGCGCTTTACACTACAATCTGTG
>JARVJO010000061.1:20181702-20192514 GCA_031762555.1 Cynodonichthys magdalenae | reverse complement strand
ATCCCGGCCCCCCCCCCCCCCCCCCGCCCCCCTTAATGACCATCGTTGTTTTTTCATGGAGTGTGTCCTGGATGCCTGGGTCCAACTTCCCCAGCAATGACATCCAGAACAGGCTTCCCGTATGAACATCACAATATCTATACCAAAAAAAGTGAAAACACAAGAATTGCTATTAAATTTAAAGCACACTTTGGAATAATTACATTTTGGTGAATTATTTTGCTTGCCCTTATGTTTTTAATACTTTCAGATGTTATTCAAGAATTATTTTCACATATAACTCAAATATATTTGAACCAAACCTGTCTTTGTTGCCTCGGCGCCTGAGAAATGAAGCTGTTGCACATTCTAGTTACTTCTGATTTATTGAACCAATATCTTCTCTCAGAAGACAGGATGTTGGAACAGCAGGTTTTACTTATGTTAAATGACTCTGGAAAATATCACATCTATTTTGTAAAAGCCATACTTTCATATACAATGTAAACAAGCTCCTTATGATGCAGATTGATCCGTTGCTGTTGGACCTCCTGTAATTAGCAGAACTACATTGAGAGCTGCTTATGTACAGTCGATAGTTGAACAATAACCCAAAGAGGTCATTGAACTCTATGTATCTGATCATGGTCTGGGTTTATGTAGCAATGGCAATAAAGTCAGAGGGATAAAGAGGTCAGACAGACAGTGGGTGCTGCTGAGTCACTGTAAAGACATGAACAGACTTGTTCTTGTTAAATCTGACTGAGGCTATGTTCACACTGCAGGTATTAATGCTCAATACAGATTTAATTTGCTAAGATACATTTTTTTAATATCACATCATTTAAATGTGACTAAGTCAGACTTCAATGTGAACACAGCCCCTGAAGTGCCCCACATCTTCAGGAGAAAACCTCACATGGATACTACCAGTGGTGGGATTTGGTTCCGCTAACAGCGGAACTGATACCGACGCTGTTAGCAAACCTAGTAGCTTGAGCTAAATTAGGTTTTGCCAACTTTAAATCCCCTAACACAGTTATAAATAGGTAGATGTAGACTAGGTATAGTCTATACCAGTCCCACCAGATTTCAGCTCAAAGGAGGTAAAGAAGTGTGACACAGACAGTTGTCTTTGTGGTTAGTGATTAGCTGTTATTGTTAGCTTCTGTATTTTTTTTTATTTGTTTAGTGTTAGCTTTTGTTAAGCCCTTGAAAAGGAGATAAAAGAGTCAAACAGCTACTTGGCCCTTAAGTCGCTTTATTTGACAACTGAAATGGTGGTGCCCACGTTCCCTTTTCTAGCTTTAGAGCCTCTACCCCAGAAGGGAAATCTTTACCATGTCTTTTCACAATAAAACTTAGACACGAGACACACTGTCACCAAGTCTTTCCACAATAAACTCAAACATGTTTGTTATTATTGTTTTTTAACAAACATATCTAACTGATTTATAATAAAATAAAATCTCAACAAAGAGCCACAACACTGCCACAAATTATTATTATTTTTACATGTTTAGTGATTTCGTATTAGTGAAGATATATTTTTAGTTAACAGATAGTCCATTATGCACAGTATACTTTTTGGTTAGTTGTGCCCACCACTGGATGCTTTACGTTAGCATGTGTGGATTGATTCTGAAGTTATTGTGCAATTGAGCCAATTAAATTATAATCAGCCATGCTAGTTTAGTCCACTGTTTACATTTCATCATACTGTTTCCTGTCTACATTCAGCAAATTGCTCTACAGGGGCATCAATGCATCTGCAATCTCTCTGACAACGTACTGAAATACTCACCAAATGAATGCAGAAGATAAATAAAAGGTTCTGTCTGTATAGGTTTGTGTATTTAATGTTGAATATATGAGTAGCATGAACTGCCATGGGTCCCTTTCCCTAAGCCCTTGAAGGCAGCCCAGTCCAGTCAGACAGCCAGCACATGAATCACACATGTTGCTGCTGACTGGAGTGTAAATGTAAAAATTTAATTCTCTAAAATAAATCAATAAACTAAAATAACTGTCTCTTTTTGGGACATTTTTGTTGGTCTGAAGCCATGGAAAGTTCATTTATAGTTCTAAACTCATTTATGGCGGTGTTGTCTCAATTAGGCAATGATGTCATTAAGTGAGTTTTAGGACAGGCAACAGCTACTTTTTTTTAACAGTGGTCCAAATTAAACTCAGTTTTCTCCAAATAGAAGTCATTCAAATGGCTATCTACAACAGGTAAGATATTAATTGTTCATAAACTGAACTGTCTACTGAAAGATTAGGTAAAAATGGGACAAATTTCTTAACATTCTGACATCAAAGGAGAAGTTATTTAAAATGAAGAAGATTGCTTTCAGATAAACAGAGACAAAGAGACAAATATAAAGATGAAGAGCCTTGTTTATGTTAAATCTGGAGCTCAGTCTTGCACAGTCTGTGACTCTACACGTGCAGCAGAACAGCCTACTTTCTGCTTTCGGTTACAGCGTCTCATAAATCTCAGTCCGTCAGCTGAAAAACCTCAAGAGTCTTTTAAATCGCAGCGAACAAGCCAACTTTGTTTTTGTTCAAAAGCTTGTTTTGTCAGGATTCATAAACACCTCCCAATCAAGTACTTTTTTTTTCTCCTAGCTGTAAAAGTTCTCGGCTGCTTGTGAAACATCCAGCTGGCTATTTGGTGAGCTGAGTTGGGATTCCCTCCAGGAAGAAAGTGGTGCTGCTGAGAAATATTTTTTTGGATTTGTTGGACAAAAGTGTTGTATACAGATGTCAAAAAGTATCAGTTACAGTAAAGCTGCATTGTTTCGACATAAAGAACCATATTTCCTGTTAAACCATGTGGGTGTCCAGTGAATTTTTACTGTTTTTTTACTTGTATGTTCATATCAAACTTACTGCATCTATCAGCTACTGGAAATGAGGTGTCATGCAGGATTCTGGGAATAAAATCAAACTTCATTTTGCTAAAAAGGCCTTCCTTCCCCCTCACTTCTGGTAAATGCTCCGGAGACTGAACGCAGCCAGTTCTTTTTCTTTCCCTGCTTGATTCTAGCATTAAAATATCCACAGCAGAACACATGTGCTGAGGAAATTACAGAACAGGCTGATTTTTTTTTCCTGCTGGTATGGTTTGATTTGTTATTTCAGCAGTATCTGCACATTGTAAGCAGCTGTCAGTTTGTTCCTACACTCCTGCAGGATAGTTTCTGAGCTGATTTGATGTAAAACCTGAGAATTGGAGCAACAGGTTCTTTTTCTTTTCTTTTTTTTTAAAAGTGTGTTTGAAAAAGGGTGGTTGAGAGAAGTCAGTATGATTTAAGCTCCAGACATGTAAAAGGAATCGTGGGTGTTTTATTACCGGACCTATACGGTCCCCCCTTAAACACCAGCTTTTCTATAGGTGGAAAGAAATCACGTGTGGAGATGGACACGTGTTTGGAAAAAGGTCTGAAAACAACAACCAGAAAAAGGGGGAAAAAAAGCCAGCTTCTCTTTTAAGTCCTGTTTAAAACCTAGAAAAGTCTTATAAAGAAAACATAATCTGTTTTTATCCTTTATTTCATCACAGATTTTGATACCTCTACAGGGATCTCAGACTAGAACATGTATGCATTAATATTATTTCTCTATTCTACTCCAAGTAGTTTGACACATGAAACATCTAATTACTGTTTTAAAAAATGTCTGTTTACATTTTTCATTAAAATATGCATGTCACCATTTTGTATGCAATGGATTCTGGGGATCATGATAGGTTAAAGTTGAGTCTAGAGTCAAAGCTAAAAGGCTATAATGTGTGACAATATTTTTTTAAGTTTATTAGCTCTGGAGCTAACGACATAAATTACTAAAATATATGAGGCCTTAGCTCTCAAGCTAATATTATTAGAGTTAGCTTGGGAGCCAACACCATATGTTACTAAAATAGTAACATATTTATTAGGTTACTAGATAGATTTATAACAGCAGATTATAACTGACAACTAATGAAAACCCCAAATCTCAGAAAATTAGAATACTACTTAAGACCAATACAAAGAAATAATTTTTAGAAATGTTGGCCAACTAAAAAGTATGAACATGAAAAGTATGAGCATGTACAGCACTCAATACTTTTTTTTTTTGCCTAGATTACTACAGCAGTGCAGCGTGTCACGGAGTTGATCAGTTTGTGGCTCTTCTCAGGTGTTATGAGAGCCCAGGTTGCTCTGATAGTGGCCTTCAGCTCTTCTGACTTGTTGGGTCTGGCGTATCGCATCTTCCTCGTCACAATATCCATAGATTTTCTTTAGAGTTAAGGTCAGGTGAGTGTCTAGTCAATTAAGAACAGAGATACCATGGTCCTTAAACCAGGTACTGTAACTTTGGGACTGTGTGCAGGTGCCAAGTCCTGTTGGAAAATGAAATCTGCATCTCCATAAAGTTGTTCAGCAGCAGGAAGCAGGAAGTGCTCTAAAACTTCCTGGTAGATGGCTCTATTGACCTTGGACAGAAAACACAGTGGACCAACACCATCAGATGGCATGGACCCAAACCATCACCAACTGTGGAAACTTTACACTGGACCTCAAGCAACGTGGATTCTGTGCTTCTCCTCTCATCCTCCAGATTCTGGGACCTTGATGCAAAATTTACTTTCATCAGAGAACATAACTTTTGACCACTCAGCAGCAGTCCAGTCCTTTTTGTCTTTAGCCCAGGCGAGACGCTTCTGACGCTGTCTCTTGTTCAAGAGTGTCTTGACACAATGAATGAGACAGTTGAACTCATGTCTTCATATGTCTGTGCCTGGTGGTTCTTGAAGCACTGACTCCAGCTGCAGTCCACTCTTTGTGAATCTCCCCTACCTTTTAAAATGTTTTTTGTTTCACAATCCTCTCCAGGTTGCAGTTATCCTTATTACTTGTACACTTTTTCTACCACATCCTTTCCTTCCCTTTGCCTCTCTATTAATGTGCTTGGACAGCCTCTTTAGCAATGACCTTTTGTGTCTTGCTCTCCTTATGCAAAGTGTCAATGGTCGTCTTCTGGACAACTGTCAAGTCAGCAGTCTTCACCATGATTGTGTAGCCTACAGAACTAGACTGAAGCCTCTTTCATAAGTCAAATCCGTGTTATCCCAGCACAGACTTGTCCGGCTTTAATGCCCCCCGGGTCATTCATAAGACCACAGGTGAAGGCGGGCAGGGCCCGCTCACATGAAAGCTTTCATAAATGAATCAACAGCGCTGATCCAAAAGAGGTGTGGAGCAGAACTCAGCTGGGCTGAAGTGGAGCGATGTATTTATTGTGGGACAGACGTCTGCTGCCTCGTATCAAACAAAACAAACTAAATTAACTTACTTTAGTGATTCTGTGGCGGTTTATTTTTTTTAAACTGACTAAAAAGTTGCTGTTTTGAGTCAATTTTAATATTCTCTCGGTAAAATCTGTAGATTAATCCTCCGCTGCTCACTGACTCTGCATCGTATCAAAAAAGAAAGAACAAAATCAGCTCATTATAGTGAACCTGTGGCTAACATCTTTTAACTACAAAGTTGCTGTTCTGTCATTTCTCCAGCCGCACTCATATCTTCCTTGTATAAAGCACGCGCACACAGAACACACACAAACTGAATCAACTCATTTTACAGATTTTTGTGGTTAAATATTCTTAAACAAGCTACACAGTTGCTGTTCTGTATCATTTTTGGTATTCCCTCGGTAATAAATCTGTTTGTTAGATTCTGCGGTCGCTCACTGATGTCATCAGCTCATTATCATTTTCTGAGTGCTGATCCATGGGTTGCTTTTTCACAAGTGGGTGAGCTGTGTTCAGGCTCGGCTCTGATACTACCTCTGCTCGTGGATCAGGGGCGGATCAGAAGCGGGCTCATTTTACTCGCCTCTCCGACTTCTTGTTTTTTCTGAATGTTCAGAGGAGGATTGAACACGCATCAGACCTGGACTGAGCTGTCTTATGAAAGAGGCTTGAGAGACCATTTAAAGGTCTTTGCAGGTGTTTTGAGTTAATTAGCTGATTAGAGTGTGGCACCAGGTGTCTTCAGTATTGAACCTTTTCACATTATCCCAATTTTCTGAGATACTGAATTTGGGGTTTTAATTAGTTTTCAATTATAATCTTCAAAATTTAAATAAATAAACATTTGAAATATATCAGTCTGTGTAATGAATGAATATAATAAACAAGTTTCACTTTTTGAATGTAATTACTGAAATAAATAGACTTTTTTTCATGATATTCTAATTTTATGACCAGCACCTGTGTGTTAACTTCTTTTTTAAATTTTTTTTTATTTATTACTTTTCATACAGTGTCCTGTCCACCAATGTGAAACTCAGAATTGATGTCTGAGTGTCCAACTGAAGCCCAACAGTTTTACAATCACAAGTGCAGCATAATGGCATTTCACCATGATGCTCCACTTGATAAATATGTAAACCTTTATTATAAATTCTTTTGGGATTATTTCGATATTACGGACATGGAGACAGAAAAAGAAAACATCATAATATTCCAATTTTATGACCAGCACCTGTGTATGTCTGTTAGCTACTGTATATATTATTGATATATATAATAGCTCAGGTGTTCCTTCCATGAAGCAGCTCTGTTGTCTCCATCCACATTTTCAATTTTAGGTCGAGTCATTATCTCCTCTCTGTCAAGGCACTCTGGTTTCATTTAAAAGGACTGATAGTCAGGCATTGTCCAAAATTAATGTTCAAGCTGGACAGATACCTAGCAAGCATCATAATTTACCTAGAAATTTTTACAATGTAAATAACACGGCGACATCCGTGTGACAATATGTTTTTTACATTTATAAAAACTAAACTGCCTGCAGTATTTTTACAGTCTCATTTTTATAGTTGAAATAAATGTTTATCAAAAAAAAAAAAAGTCCCAACTAGTCAGAGTTCCCTTTAAACATTTCACTCCAGCTTTTCTTCCTTCTCCCATTCATGCAGTAAACTGAGACGAGCTTTTCATAATCCATAAGTCTATATTTGACCGTTGAACTTTTGAGCACTCCAGCTATGCAACAAACTCTGTTCTCCACAGTTACAGCTGGGACCAACATGTGGAACCTGGATGAGATTTTATTCTGTCTGGTGAATCAAAATTAATCTTTGATTCAGAAACATTTATAACTCAGTTTGTGGAAACATATTTAAGATTTTATGTCTGAGACAGCTTTTTTATTTTTATTTTTTAATCAACACAGCATGAACGTTTAATATAGATTTGCTTGTTTGAGAGGTGCGTGCGTTCACACAGCACATCTGCCACTTGATGCCACTTGCTGTGTTTTGGTGCTCTCATTTCTTTTCCAGCACCTCACTTATCGGTTCTCCGTGGCACTACTGTAATAAATCAAGCAGGCAGTGAAGGGATTCTGACGTCAGTGGCACGGCTGCTTGCGTAATCTTGTAACCATAGATTTGTCATTTGGAACAATCCAGAGAAGTAAACACACTCTTATCACCTTTTCCCACTTTTTGTTTATTCTATTCTTTTTTCTTTTGCAGGTTGGACCTATAATGTTTATAGTTTTAAATGCTTGTATTTCTGGTCTTCTGGCAAGCTGACACAGTCAGAGCCTGAAAATGCACAATGCGTTAAATCATTGTTTGTTCAATCGTAGTGTTCCCTGACGGAATGAGTATCGCCCAGAGCCTTGTGAAGCTAGTGCTCTGATTTTACACTGTGAATGACTCTCAGGTACTATCACATTCATTTTCAGCTCAACATTTGTAAATTTGACCGAGTTTTAGCTTGTTTGGGTTTGTTAAGCTCATTTAACTGTGGAGGCCATTTTTGAGAGTTTCGTTAAAATCTGTCTGGTGGTTCAGATGATATTTTGCTAACAGACAGACACAGTTGAAGCCAATAGGTAATGTCAAAATTTTAAGCAAATGTATTGTGCAAATTGTAGCAGTTGGTGTATTTGTTAGGAATCACTCTCAGCTACTACTACGCCAAATTTTATCTGTAAAACTGACCGAATGATAGCCATTTTGTGTTAGATGGTGGTGGCGACCATCTTGAATCATATTGACTCAATCAGCTGTAGATGCACATCTGTTGATAACTGTCTACTTTCAGTAAAATCTATCTGGGGGTTAAGGAAATATTTTGCGAACGGACAAATACGGTTGACTCCAACAGATAATGCCAAAGTTTTAAATGCTGTCATCTGAACTTGGAGTATGAGTTGGGACTTTTGGAGGCCATCTTGAATCAAGTTGACTTTAAAAGTTAATCAGTTTTAAAGATGACTTCCTGAGAGTTTCATTAAAATCCATACAGTGGTTCATGAGATCCTTTGCTGAAAGTCATGCAGCCAAACAAACACAGGTTCATCCACTTTTCACAGTGGAGTCTTTAATTCTTCCACGGCAGCAGCTGCATCAGTGTTTTAGCAGCTGCTCCAAAGTTACACAAGATACATTTTAATTATAACAAACATTCAGTGTGCTTGTTTGACTGCGTCAAATAAAAGAAGTTTTATTTTAGGGTGAAATCAGTCACTGAGATTGCAGGAGACTTGACAGATGTGTAAGAAAAACTGAGCTCCTCCACGACCTGTCCCAGTGTGACAGACGGTGTGTTATCTGTCTTCACACAGTCTCATCATTCTGACAGCTAAGTGCTTGTTGTTTGGCAACACTCCGTTTCAGCCACGCTTTTTACAACATGCCGTGACGTCCAGAGACAGTGTTGCTGTTCCTCTAACTCACTGCTTATTAGGAAGAGACAGAAAAAAAAAAAACTGCACGATGTAACGATGTATACAAGTTACTTTATCTGTTCCAGTCTCGGAACAGAAAAAGGAAATGTTCTTTGATACGTGTTTGTTAAATGAAATTAATATTATTTACTCAAGATAGATTGTTACATTTTGTTTGTTCATGCTCATGACTGAAACATAGGTTGGACTCGAGTAACGTTTATTTAAGGTGTGTTTAAATACTGCGCACCTCCCTACGTCTACAAGGCTCACAGTCTTAGTTGTCTTAGCTCCAGCAGGATGTTAACTGAAGGGATAAACAGAAACTGTAATACAGGTTTAAATGGACAAAACCTGAAGTGAGTGGGCATTAAAGCTGTTAGTTCAGGTTCTTTCAAGTTGTGTTTGTGTCAGGGAAGCAATTAATGTCTTACTTGTTGCAGGAATAGTCTGACCAGACTGACATGCTAACAGCTAACCCGACAAGTTAACAGCTAATCCGACAAACGTCAGTTGTTACGAAAAATCAGTATATACTGTATCATAAATAAGACTCAGTCTATCAAAAAGCCTTGAAATTGGCCCTTTGTCTCTTCCTACTGTTTTCGACACTCCCACTTCAGCACATTTTCAAACAATGCTTCAGGGGAGGGGGTGCTTTGTGGGGCAGGAGCTCGGCTGCAGACTGAACTCCAGGGAGGAGCTTTGTACAAATAGGCGGTGCTTTGTACCAGCAAGCCTAGCTCCACATGGCTTCCACAGGAGATTCAAGGATTTCTCAAACATGCATGAATGAGTCAAAGCAACACTCTGGGTATGTTTTTGATGAAGGAATGACATGATAAGTTGATTTTGCATAACACCCCACCTTTAAGAAGATTTGAACAATCCTGCAGAAAAAGTCTTTCAACTGACAATCAAAGGGTGGATTTTTTCACATGCTGAATGTTTGAGAGTATTTTTTACAGTAAAATGCATGTAAAAAAGTAAGGAGAATGTACTGTGCAATTTTTATTTCAATGAAATTATATTACAATACAAATGTTTGAAAATGTGTGACTGGTTAAATGTATACACCTTACTATTACCGGGGATTTGTGTGAAAAGATGTTGAACAAATATTTGGTCCCTCTATGAATATTGTGGTGCTTTAAAGGCCCCTTACTCAGAAAAATCCTAGATCCGCCACTGCATGTGCAGCAGCCCTGGCTGCAGTCAGAGCAGAGAGGAGATCCACTCTGCAAATGCATCACGCATGAGCAAAGCTGACACTGCTCCCACCCTGTCTTACAAAACAGGACGTAATTTTAACTGTAATGTTTTTTTTTCTGATACTGTCACTCTAAAATAAATGTCTGGACCCAGCTGCATTTGACTCACAGCCTCAGTCACTTCTTCACCTTGTTCACCCCGTGAGCCTCTGTGACATCGTACATGTTGGTTAAATTTATTATTATTACAAAATTAATTCACATTCACAGTGTGTATCTAAGCATTAAAATTGTGAAATTAATTCTTAAAGTCAATTTGCAATTCTAAACATATTTAATGTTTTTGCTCACTTTTTTTTTCTTTAACATTCTCTCTAACAACTTTAATTACAATATTTGACAAATGTCCAAATTGACTTTTAGGACAGGCAATAGCAGCTTTTCTCATTGAGGAATTGGCAACAGTGGTTGGTTTCAGTTCGACTCAGACTAATTAAGGTAGTGTTTCCCTGTGCTGAGACCATTGGTGACAAATTTTAAACTTCATTCACAGGGGAGTTTCCAAAATAGATTTAAACCAAAATGTTTCAAAATGTTTGCAAAGTTTTCTCAATTTTCTTATGTGAGTTGTAAGGATTTTTAACATCTCTGATAAATTCAAATGACAAAATTTCTTTCAAATTTGTCACAGAGCCATCAAGGGCATCAGGAAGCTGTCTCAAATCGCCCCAATTTTGTTTTAAAAGGGGCAATATCATGTAAAGTCAACTGTTTTGAGTTTTATATCATGTTTTTGTATGTTTTTATATCATGTTATCCTCTCATCAAAAACATGTCCAGAGTCTTGCTTTGACTCATTCATGCATGTTTGAGAAATCCTGTAGTGT
>JARVJO010000061.1:20149016-20173394 GCA_031762555.1 Cynodonichthys magdalenae | reverse complement strand
CGGGCCTTGGGGGTCGGGTCTGTGGTCCTCCCCAGTCACTATTAAATATTCCATTGGGGAAACCTTGTATATACATGCATGCTCACAACCATACTCAATTAGGGGTTCAGATCCAGGGGTGTCTGACCTACATTCTGTTCTGGACTGCGTTGGTCACTAAATGTGTATGTGTGTGTGTGTGTGTATATATATGGGTGTATATGTGTATGTATACTCTTCAGCAAGGTTATAATTATTGTTTTTATAAGCACATGTATTTTGCTGCTGTGGTTTTTTGTTTTGTTTAGTTAGAAACTAATATTTACTTATGTATTTACTTATGTTTTCTACTGAAGTGGCAAAAAAAATAAAAAATAAATAAATTAGATCCGATCCTATTTTTGTCAATCTACAAAGATTACGTCGCACCAACAGGAAAAGGAACCTAATTCTATGAATCTAAGTTTGAAAAAAGGTTTGAAGAAAAGAGTGACTAAAGTTACATATGTGTAAAGTTTGACTTAAAATGCTCCAGCAGATCTTGATCACCATTAATCCCCTATTTGTGTACCAGGACCGTCTCATCTCCATGACGATGGATAAGGACAACGAGGTGGCAGTCCAAACTATGAAACTACTTCTACTCATTTCCAAGTGAGTTTTTTTTATCATTGTAGCAAGAAGAGGGGAGAATCAGCAAGGGTGATAACTGTTTCTGCCCTTTACCACACTGTTTTACCTGTTTGAGGCACCAGACCAGACTTATTGATGAATATTTATTCACCCTTTTCAGTCAGACTCATATACACCAGAGTGTGAGATCATAAGATTGCAGGGAACTCTTTTCATAAACATGAATACACCAGAATGAGGAAACCAGCTTTGTCTTTACGGAAATTTATTGCAAAAATAGAAAAATCAACTTCATTGAATAATAAAGAAAAATGATAAAAGGAATGACATGAAAGACAAAGGCAATAAGGTTTATAACGTAGTTTAAAAGTGAAAATTATGGTGGATTTGATGTTGTAAGTGTGAGTTTAAACATTTATAGAAAGAACAAAATATATTTTCCCCAAAGGAAGTATTTTTATATTCTCCCAAAAAGAGAGGTCCTTCATCCTACATCATCATGTTTTAATCAAATTTTATCCATTTGATTTCTTCAGGTTTTTTTTGTCTCTTCATTCCACAGAGTGTGTGATGATGTGCTCACTGAAAAAGACTACAAGCAGCTGCTCCAGTTTGTTTACTCCTCCCATCGGCCTCTTGCAGCCACTGCAGGAGAGCTGCTCTTTTTGAGGTACAAAGCCTTCATCCATCAGCAAACAAAAATAAACAAAAACCCACTTTGCTACTATTTACAGAGGATAACTTGTCCTTTCCAGGATTCTTAATGCTCCAGCCGTCGCATCAGATCTCCCAGATGAAACGAGTGAAGAAGAGGTGCATAAATGCCAGACATTTGCCAGATTTAAAGTTTTGCTGCACTTTTATCAGGAGTCTGAGGTGAAAATGCACTGGACATTTAACCCTGTCTTCCATGGTGTTATTGATTAGTTACAATGTCACAGTCATGCTAACGTGTGTGTGTGTACACGTTTAGCTGCATGAGCATGTTGTGTACCTGGTGGACAGTCTGTGGGACTGTGGGGGAGCTCTACTGAAGGACTGGCCCTCATTCACAGCTGCACTGCTGCAGAACCCCTCTTCCTCTTCCTCACAAAACACAGGTATGAAAAATGTGTATTTCCACTCTTTAAATAGAAAACAGTACATGTGAAATATCAAAATAGAACATAATAGTGACTCTAAGGTGTTCAATTAAGGGGTTTGGTGACCCCTTAATTGAACACCTCAAAGTTAAATCTAGATGAGGGTAGGAACGTTTTGTCCCATAAACAATGTTTAAACCATGTGTTGCAGGTTTCACAACAGCAGAACACACTGTGATCGTAGAGATTCTGGTTGCAGCAGCTCGTCAGGCCTCCGAAGGACCGGCGCTGGCTGGAAGGACCGGAACCAAGAAGGTCATTTCTGATGAAACAAAACGTGAACTCTGCCTCACTTTCAATTAGATGAGACAGACAGAATTATTCTGAAATACCTTTTCCTTTCTTCAGGCGGTGAGCATCAGAGAAAAGAAAAGTCAAACTGACGACTGTTTAAAGCTGACTGAACATCTCCTCATGGTGCTTCCTCGGTTAATCTCCAAGGTGTTCATTCCACATGCAGCCAGCTGGGATATGCTCAAATCTCTGTGATGCAACATTTATTCCTCATTAAGGTCGTAGTGATATCTGCTCTTTCATTATGTTTGTGCAGTTTTCCTGTAGTGGTGACGTTGTTGCCTCCCTGTTGAAGATTCCTCAGTATTTCATCTCGGATTGTCCAGAGGCTGAAAACACACAGGTCTGCACCACCACTCAACAACTGAAATGATGAACGACATAAATATCAAATTTAGCTGAAAATAAAAACCAAAAATTAAACATCGAACCTGATGCTGTTTCTGCAGCTGGTTTCCAGTCTGATGGTGGAGATGGCAGCTGTTTTGGACCTCCACTCGACCCCTGCGGTTCTGGAGGCGGCAGCCTGCACGTACCTCAGCCTGTGCAGTGAGCGAGCAGCCTGGTGTTCTGTGGCTAAAGCTGCGCGGGACTCTCTGGTCCAGCTCTGGGTGGACCAGCTGACCAAGCTGCTGGGAGAATCACTCCTGGTGAAGAACACTGCTAATTTGTACCAAAGATTGACAGAAATAGGATGTAATTTCCTTTATATTTAAAATCTCTTGTGTTTCAAATTACCACACACCTATTAACCAAATTGTTAAACATGTCTGCCAGGTGTGCAAACAGGTTTGACCTTAACTGTAAACACAATCTTTAGGTTTATAAACTAAAAAAAGCAGCGAGGGAGTTAAATGTTTTTTTAAACAAAAGGAGCAAAAGTGGAATAACTTATAAGAAAAGTCAGAACACAAAAAGTTCTCCCAATGGGTTTTGAGAAGTGTCAGTAAATAAAGAAACAGAAGAACAAGAAGAATCAGAATCTGCTATCACACAGAATGGGTTCCCCCTCAACCACCACTACAACCTTGGTCTTTATAGCACTGATCTAATCCTCACTTTCCCAAACAAATTACACAGCATTGCCGCAGCAACCAACTAAAGGTACAACTACAATGTATCCTTCCACTGATCTAAAATGTCCCTAGTTGTCAAAAGACAGAGTGCTGAAAGTGTTTTAGGTTTAGTACATCAGTGTTGAAATGTTTATTATTTTGATACTAATTATAAAATTGTTTTGTTTATCAAAATCTAAGATAATAGTAAAGTTCCTCTGTTGTGTTGCAGGATGACAGTTTTTCTGCTGATGAGGAGAAAACCAGAGAAATTGTTGCAACGCTAAAGAAACTCAGAGCTTTCCATAAGTAAGATGGTCCCCCCCTTAATGTTTAAACATGCCACTGTTTCACTGATTTGTAAATACAGGGTTTGGCCTTCTTGCCTTTTTCTCATGCTGACAGCTGTCACGACCTCGGCCGGTGGAGTGTGTTTGATCTGCTGTCTCCTGTCCTGACTGAGGAGAGCAAGCAGGGAGGAGCTCCGCCTGAGGTACCGGCCCTGCTCACTGAGGAGCCACATGGTTACCTTGTTGTTGTTACATGTTCTCTTGTTGCTCCCATGTTTGTTGCATCCCTGCAGGTGCTGGAGGAGGTGCTGCAGTGCTTGTCTTTCGTCGTGCTCTGGTCTCTCAGCACAAGCAGTGAAACTCTAACCTGCCGAGTGAGTCAAATCTGCTTCACGACCGCAAACTCACTTCAACACCTTGGGCTTATTTTTCTATGGTGTATGGCTACAGAGAGTTGATGTATTTTGGAAGAATGCAGTATGTTTTGTTGTTTACAGGAAAAGGCCGTGTCCCAGAGGCTCCAGCTGCGTCTTTTCTGTGAGAGAAGTCACCACTACCTGTCCCACAGCGAGCTCAGTGTGAGGCTTCAGGTACAAGAAGCAGGAAATTTGATTTTCATAGTTATTTTTTTTGTCTCAAAATTCTCTCACTTTTTTTTATGTTAGGCGTTTCTGGGAGTGTGTGATGTCCTAACAGCTCATTCATACCAAGTGCAGGTGTGGGAGCCCACCTGCTTTGGCCCACTGCTGTACACATACAGTCCCAAACTGCAGAGGGCGCTGTTGGCTTTTGTGTGCGCTCATGTCTTCGAGGGCCCGGACTCTGATGGTCAGAGTAGAGGTGAGAGCTCGGCCTTTTTTTATTTTTATTTATTTATATTTTTTACAGGAATCAGATCTTAAAGACACAGACTTAAAAAAAAATCTATATTTTATCATCATTTCAAACAGTTTTCTGGGTGCTCAAAGTTGACCCACAGCTGTCTAATCTTCAAATGCCTGTGTGCTAATCCGGTAATCCATGTGCAGATTTTACACATTTTGATCCCAAAGGTTGTTCTGTGAAGTCAAGAAATATGCAAAATAAACATATTTACAGATTTAGGAAAGGTCTGTTAGCTGGAAGAATCAGCAACATTTTAGAAACAATCACATTTTTGGTTGATTTTTTTTATAGCATATTTGTTTCAGTTTACACTTAGCTCACCAAAGACAAAAAGAAGTAAGAGGTAATGTGTCTGTAGCTCCCTGCCTTGAATGCCAAAGTTTTGAACAAAGAGTTTGCACGATCTGTTAGCGACCAAAGTATTTGTTGAGCATGACTTTCAGCTACCAAACTAAATGTTAATTTAATACTTGTTGAATTGATGGACCTGTTAGAATTTTTGTATTTAAGGTGGCTTAGTGTGGTGGCCATCTTGAATCAGGTTGACTAAAAAAGTTAATAGGCTGTAGATGTAGATCTAATGATTACTCAGTGAGAGTTTCATTCAAATTCATCCATGTTTCCTGGGATTTTTTTGCTAACAGAAATAAATCTTTAAACAAAACTTTCAACTAAACAATAAGGGTATGACCGCAAGTACAGTTTTTAAATAAAAACGTCATCTCTAATCAATTTTTTTATTCTTTAAAAAAAATTAGCCTAATGACATTTTAGGCACTCAAAGAACCAGTTGAAATAAACTATTCAATTATAAAAGTCGTGTTAGAAATGTTTAATAATTCCTTGACATCTTAAGCATTGCTTTATCTCCACTTACTAATGAATATTCTTACTACGTGCACTATCTTAGTAAGGAAAGTAAAACGTATCGTAGTCCCCTCAGAGCTGCAGAGGAGTAGAGAGGTATAAAATGTTGGAAAAGTGCCTGTTAGGGTTAAAGTTGCTCAGTAGGAGGCGCTGTTGCTCTGCCGTTGCTTTGACTGAAACACTCATTCAGTGGAACAGCTAAAAAAACATGCAGGTATTAAATGCATGGCCACACATTTGGCTTAATAAGCCAGCGCAGAGCCGCCTGCTGACTGGAAATGTGTTCTGATTTCCAACCTGACCTGACAATTGACCCTCAAATTACAAAGGAAGCCCCAGTAATACCTTCAGACTGAAGCAGGATTGACTAATTTGTATGGAAGCGTGTTCGACTTTGTTATGCAAAGTGGTGCAGCTTGTAAACTGATGACAGCGGCGTGCTCCTGTCTGATTTGTAATGAGGAAAACAAGGCTGACATGTTGGGAAGCCCAAAGGGGTGTTCTCTTTGTAGAGTCCTGCAGGTAAACTTAAGAATTCATCCACCACAGCTAAAACGTTTTATTATCTTTACAATAACTTCTACGTATTACATCCACATATGGGAGCGTCCAGAGAAACTCGATAACCGTCCTGGTGGGAATCTCTTAAATGTTCAACCAAATATAATCCAGGATTATTGGTTTTTGAACATGTAATAAAAAAATGTGTTTTATTGGATATTCTTTCTTTCTTTTATTTTTGTTCTGCTTTGTGGACAGTGTTTTGTATTAGCTGCAGGATCAGAGATCACTCAGAGGGCAGGGGCACAGAGGAAAATCATAAAATCATGGAAATCTCTTTCCGTGAGAAAATTCCATTAGCTCTGGCTCACCTCCGAGCTCGTTTTATTAGTCTCATGGAAGATTGAAGCCACATGATGTCACAAGCATAACTACGGTTTGATGTTATCTTTGATTCCCCACCTGGTAAAGCCATTGTCCTGAAACTAAAGCTCTCTGTGCCCCCGCCACCTCCCCCTCCCACCCCCACTTTGTTCTTTTCGTTCTCTTATAATATTTCTTGTGATTAATTGCTTGTCTTTGCTTCACCCCTCCGTTCTCACTGATCACTTCATATGTAATCGCATGCTTCGACTGGGCCACACTCCCTCAGTGAGTGAACACTCTGGAGTGGAGAGACTGGAGGACCTTCACAGAAGAAGAAATGTGCTTGCGGCCTACTGCAAACTTATAGTGCACGGAGTGCTGGAGATGAGTGCGATGGCTGAGATCTACATGTACTACATGAAGGTAATTTCATAAAAACTAAGGAGTACAGCATCACTGTTTGCTTTAATGCAGTAAGTTTTTTTTTTTTTTTTTTTTTTTACAAAAACTAACATATAACCTAAATAAATGTAATATATAGGATATACACATAGCATCTATTTCAAAAGTAATTTCTCACGTAAGACTAACTTAAAATATATCTCTTTTATTATTCTTTTCTCAAATTTCAAACATTTTGTCTCATCACATTAAATAGACAAATATTACTACTGTGTTGTATGAAATCTAATTATTAAAAGGGCTAAGAAAATAAATGTTTTAAGATAAAAACATTTTTTAAATTAACTGATTCTTATTACTGTAACAGGAAAAGTACTACCACTATCACCACAACTTCTACTGCAACAAATACTACAAGTACTACTTTAAATATTATGACTTCTACCACAAAAAATACTACTACTTCAACTACTACAAGTACTATTTGTACGACTTCTACAACAAATACTACAAGTACTTTAAGTATTACTACTACAACTTCTACTAAAACTATGTCTTTGTCTACTACCACTACTAATACTATTACTAAATGTCAGGTTGTGTACGCACAAAACACATGAAAACAAGGATCAGGCACAAAAACTACTGAATTTGGAATTGAAAGAAACCAATTTATTTGCAAATATGCTGACATGACAGCTGGAAATGTACTTAAAGTATTTACAAATAAAAACTCTGAGGAACACAAGACTTACTTGGGGAAGAATAAAACGACAACAGAAAACTGGAGACAGAATATAGAGGTACACTAACGAGTAGACAATAAACACCTGGGGTGAGAGATCAGGTAAATGTGGGTGGAGCCAGAGCAGTGACTAAATTAAGTTATGTCTACTAATACTGAATTAAAATTTTTTATTCTTTGAGACTTTTCAAATTAGTTAGCTTACAGGTTATTGCAGCGACCTAAAAAATGTATTTCATTATTTGATTGTGACTTTTTTCCCATTTAAATTTCTTTTGGTGGGTATTTTATATTTTTTTAGAAATGATTTTTGGTTAGAATAAAATAAAATGAATATAGATTAGAAAAAATGTATAAATATTAAAGAAATTCAGACAACTGTAGACAAGTTAAAAATAGTAAATTTTATAGACTAATTTCTGAAACAATATTTACAAAATTTAAAGTCATTTAATCGTGTACTTCTATGTTTATAAAAATAACTATTATTTACTGACTCTGTTCCCAGTACTACAGTGAGTTTGGAGACATCATGAAGGAGACGATGTGTAGGACCAGGCAGATAAATAAAATTGAGAGCGCTCGTACTCTGGTGTTGTGTTTGCAGCAGGTAACCTTCATCCAGATTTCATTCAGCCTCACACTCTGAGCGGTCTGCAGACAGTGATGATGGTGTTTTTATTTTCCCCTGCTCTCCTCAGCTGTTTGTGAGACTCAGGCGGGAGCAGGAGAGCGGCAGCAGGCCTCATTCAGGAGTCCAGACTTTCACCAGCATTAAGGAGCTGGCCAGGCGCTTTGCCCTCACCTTCGGGGACTTGATCAAGTTTCGCGAATGTGTCGTCATGATTCACAGGTCAACAAGCACCCTTATATGTTAATTACGAATTTGCTCTCTGGCTATTTAAAAAAAAAAATTATTTTAAAGAATGTTTTTGCAATGAAATATTTAGGAACGGCATAGAGTTTGTGTTCCAAGACTTCATTCAGGCCCCAGATGCAGCTACACCACCGTACCTCACCTACCTGACAATCCTCGGCGAGTTCTCCTGCAAACTGCTCAAACCAGACAAGAAGACTATGTAAGTACCGCCGAGCTGACACGGCACGTTAGAGAAATATGAACTTTGTCACTTGTCGAAACTCTTTTTGTGTCTGTGCAGGTTCTCCTACCTCCAAAAGCACACTGCGGAGCACATAATCGACCTCAGGGAGGAGTTCTGGCAACCACTGATCTACTATCGGGCGTCATTACTGGCTGTGGCTGAAATGGAGGATGCAGTATCTTATGTAAGCTCTGACAAGAGGGCCTGTCTGCACAACCGCTCTCCCTTCTCCAAACAAAAATTGGAAGGTATGTCATTGCACAGCTCTGACGCAGAAGCATTTGTTTCACCTCCATCAGGGGTTTGTGTTTGTGTTTCTTTAGGAAGCAAGTCTCTCTGTCAGTTCCGTCCCGCTGACAAAGTTAGTAAAACCCCCAAACTGAACACCAGTCCAAGGTGAGTGCTTTTTAAACCCGTGTTGTACACTATACAAGTATCTTTACCTCACCTCACCCAGTCACATTGTCCTCTCAGTTATCAGGAGAGAACAGGCAATATGGATCGGTTTTCTGTTCCTCTGGAGCTTCCTGGAAGAAGCTTTAACACTGACGAATATGTCCTCAGCATCGCCGCAGAGCTGGACGACGGCACTGTGGAAGTTGAACTGTAACTTTGAAGTGGATTTCCCATTTAGACGAGAGCCCATCAAATATTTGTCCAGAATCTGCACCTTTTAAGTGGACTTACTTCCAGGTGGACCTACCATCTTCCCAACCTCAATTAATTGGCTTTCTTAACAGGAAGCAGTGGTTAGAGCAGGTGTAGGATCATCTTCTGGCCTGAGGGGTTTCTGTTTGTATACAATTGTCCCTGTGATGGACTGGAGACCCTGTCCGAGGTGTCCCATGTCTTGCAGTTCTGGAGACTGGCACCAGCTTCAAGTGATCCAAAAATGAAAAAGAAAGGAGTAGATGGTTTTATTAAACATTTTTGCAATATGGGCAAAAATCTCTCTTCCATGCAAAGACCTAAAACCAATTAATAACTAAATATTAGCCTAATGGCTAATTAGATTCACAGTTGCAGTACTTGCACTTTCATCCACAAGCACTTTATTAAAGAATAAAACTTACCAGAAAATTATTAGTCTAAAAGTCCTCAACAAATGCACTATTTGTACCCAATTTAGCTTCCTATTGACTTTTGCAAAGACTAAGGTTTTAAGAAGTTGTTAAAACAATGAAGTATCTGTAATATACATTGAAATTAATTTAATTAAGGCTAAAACCTTGAAATATCGATGAGGTACCAGCAGATCCAAAGCCTAGTTTTTTTTCCTTCAGGGTCACAATATGAAATCATGTTTTTGACATGACCATTTATTTATATTTATGACAAACACAAAAAAAGAATCATGATTGACAACCTGGTTGACAAATGAGCTGCTTTCAAGATGTGTGGGGAATAGTTATTTGGACAAATTGTACTGGTCCTTATAAAAAAAAAAGGTGAAAAAAAGTAGTCGTGCATGAATTTTAGTTCAGTTTTTTTTTTAATACACACCTGTAAACTGTACCAGATTGTTACAAATAAACCTTTTTTTAAATATATTTTTTATTCAGGTTTTGAGAAATATTATTGGATGGGCTTATTTGTGAGTGGTGCTTTACTTTAAAATATACAGACATCTATTTATTTTAGCTTTTAACTTCCTATAAATACAAATAGTTCCTCCTATGAATGCCAGTTTAGTATTTGGAAAATTTTGATTCTGATAAATATTTTTGGCATCTTTACACTGATGCAGTTTGTACAGCTTAAATTATTGACGAAGCTTTGGAAAGTTACCAAATGCTTATTTTCAGAATTGATCACTTTAAACAGCACTTACTTTATCATTAACCATAGCTGTATTAGTTAAAAAAAAAAGTATTTTTTTTTTTTCTGTCAAAGTACAATTAGTTAACATAGAAAAATTATTAAAACTCCATGTCATTTACAACACAGCAAACTCCAAATATGTACAGAAAATATTCTCTAAGAATTTAAAACCCCATGTCAGACATACATTAATTCATCATAACCAGATTTTAAAGACAAGACGTGCAGAAGGCCTGAGAGTGGCTTATTTGGCATTTACAGCAACCTGACTCATAAAATAAAATGAGAAACAACTCTTTGATATGATCATTGGAATGTAACCTTTAGCCAATAAGTTCTGCTGAATTACATCAACATGGCATCTTTTCAACAACTCTGTGAGCTCCCATGTGAATATGATTCTGAAAACACTGATGTTCAGACAAAATGAGACCTGCAGTAAACAGTTCTTAAAAGTTTTACAGGTGATGGTTTTGATATAAAAAAAAAAAAAGCTGCGTTAAACTGTTGCTCCGTGTTCTTTTTAACTTTGCTTGTCAAACATGTGGCACAGCTGTTCATAGAGAATCTCCAGCGTTCTGCCTGCTCTGTCTGGTTAAATGTGTCCTGTTGTGCAGGATGGTAGCAGAGTCTGGATCTCTGCACAGCCATCATCACAGCCTCACACGGCGACCTCTGGGTTTGGGACCAAATAAATAAATAAATAAATCCATGCAGCAGGCGTCATTCGAAGTCGTCTTCGTACTCGTATTCGTCCAAATCCAGGTTGCAGTGTGAGGTGGGGATCTCAAACAACTGTCTTTTTGTCAGCTCAGAGGAAATGTGCTGCCCTAGAGGGCTCAAAGGATTCTCATACCTAAACAGAAAGACACACACAGAGGAGACAATGTTGAAATTTTAATGAATACAACTCAGGCCTTGTTTTCAGCAGGTTTACAACAAAAACAGTATTTTTAACAAGAAAAATACTAACATATACCAGTACATATATAACTTTGTATTTCCACCACTTCATATTTAGAATAACTAGAAGACATTTAGTTTTTTAGGCAATTAAACTAAAATTGATCACATGATTAGGCAAAAAACTTCCTAAAACTAAATTGTTTGGAAAGCAAACTGTGGTGAATGTGCTTCTGGATAACTGTTACAAGGACAGAAGGAAATGCACGTATTTGCCTTCTTGCTAGTTTAATAAATATTAAAAAAATGCCTGAAGGAGAAAGTTTCTTCTGTTTGCTCTGCAGCCTCACATTGAAAAGCCAAGAAAGAAATGTTTTTTTTTACTGTGAATTAAACAAAACGTGGTGCAAACTATGCTTTAAAATATGCTAAAAGCAAGAATTAGTGAAGTCAGCAGTCACAACTAACCCTCAACACAAAAGAAAAAAAACCCTCAATAACAGTGAACCATATTTTAAGCCAAAAGTAGACTGGACTAGACACAGGTAGAGCACATGAAGGGACAGATAAAGCTTGGTTTATTAAACAAAACAGAGGGTAAAACAAAAACACTGGTTCCAAAAACGACTCCCAGCTTTAAAACGAGGCCGTGCGCACATGACTGGATGAAACCTGCTTTATCAACAATACGTTCACTGGTGAGAACAGGGAGAACTAGGAGTGGGTTTCAGACTAGACTAGTGCAGACATGAGGAGGAGATTGAGGTAAACTGTATTCACTGTTGGTACCCAGTGTCTTACCTGCTCTGGGGTGAAGCCTGTCTTTAGAGGTTAGTGGTGTTCCTAAAAATCACCAAACAACACGCCTGTCACAAGTCTGGTTCAGGACTTCACTCTCAGAGGGGCTGCGCTGTTAAACACAATACCTTACTTCTCAAGCACATGTAATTGTGTGAATGCTGAGTCAGTATTCACACTACAGCTTACCTGTTCTGTTTCTCCCCATAGGTTTTTGTTATCAAACTACTTTCAGATACTTTGTGCTATTTTAGCCATTCATATATCGAGTGGTTCAGCTCATTCAGGAGATGGGTGCTTAAACTTTTGGTCTTTGTAAGTGTTGTGTTTTCAAAACTTTACTTACACATTACCCCCCCAAAAAAAATAAATCTCTCTTAAGGGGCAACCATATTAAAGTAAGATTTTTTTTCCTCACTTAGCACCCTTTCCATTCATGGCTTAATTTACTTTCTTTTTATTTTGATCTCTTTTTGTTTTTTAATTTTGTTGTATATAAGTAGTTTGGTTTTATGAATGAATGAAATAAATTGAATTGGATCTTCTTTTGCTAGGTGTAGCTTCTAGCTACCATTCCATCCTACCATTCATCCTTTTAGCTTCCAGCTTGCTTTTTGATACATTCAGTATTTAGCCAAAGTTCTGCTTAATTTAATTTTAACAACTCAGTTTCAGCTTCTTTAGCAAATTTCAGGAGTCGTTCAGAATTAAAAAGTTTAATTTGTCTATTTTTAATATTTGTAATTACTTCAGGCTACACAAAAATCAGAGCTCAAAATAAAAAAATGTAAAATGTGAGAATACATAAAACCAACAGGTTTTTTAAATGCACAAAAATAAGAAATAGTCACATATTATTACTGATAAACAACTACAGCAAGAAATTTTCACAAACCTTAAAAATATAAAAAAATGTACATATTTATAACAAAAAAATAAAAACCCTAAAAATGAAAAACACTTTTTAAATGAGTAATTTTTTTATTATTTTGATTCATTTTGGTGCAGAGTTGCTGCAGTCGATTTTGACAGACTGAGGAGTCAAGCTACACTTACTCATCAGTACAAATGTTGTTAGCGGCCTCCTCAGCCACCAGTATGTCATATTCTTCTGCAGCATATTTTTCCCAGTCTGAGACCTCCTGACCGTCTGTTTCCACCTCCTGAAAAAAAAAAAAATGAACAGTCAAACAAAACCTGATCTCTAACAGGAAACTGCATGTGATACTGCTGCAGATGTTAAATCATCTTATAAGATCTCACACACCTTGATAACTGAGAAAGGGTCTCTCTGCTCATGGTCCAAGTACTTTTCAATGTTGAAGAAAGTGTCGAAAAAGATGTGGGCCAACTTGCACCTCTTGAGGTCTCTCAGAGTGATCTTACCTAAAGCACATTAAAATGAGTTGTTAAACCAGTACTGTAACCTTTGACTCGTCATACGCACATCTCAACAAATAATTGATAGTATAGGTATTATATAGATTTAAACTCTTAAATCCGCCTGACCGGATGTATTTTGCCTAATGATCAAGTTGCCAAATGCTCTGGTCAAATGTAAAATTTGGTGCCATGTCTGATCATTGTTGTAGATTTTAAATAAAAGCCCACTAATAATACTGTACATGCAACCTGAAAGCAAGAACTTATTAAACACAAAAGAATGCTAATTCATTAAAAATGTCATTGTTTAAAGTCCCTGCACAGATTACATTACAGCCACAATGAGATGGCATCAGTTGTGTGAATTATATAAACCTTCGTTAGTTTACCACAACTGTTTTTATACATTTAAAAGATTTAACACAATACAAGCTTATAAAGATCATCTCAGTGATCATAGTAATATGTTTATGCAATTACTCTGACAGGCTATTTTGGATCACTACCAAATTAAAGCTAGGATTTCCATATTGATTAATTAGTCAATCCAAATTAATATATATATTTTACAGAATTATCTTGCTCTGTTCGGTTATACAAACTTTTTTTTAAATAAATCATTTTTATTGATTTGCCTGTACTTAATTATTTTACAAAGTTGTTAATGCATTTCTATGCTTCCCTCTTTTTTGTCTTTTGCTTTACTTTATTCAGCTCATTATGTCCACTCGAATTGCCAATATCCCCACTATTTTATTTCATTCTTCAGTTTTATTTTGAATTGGTTTGTTTATTGATTTAATTCAATACAGATAAAAAAACAAATTAATTATAACTTCTTGGTGTTAGTCATGTGTTTACAATCTAGTTTATAGATTTTTGTTTTGTATTTATTGCCGTTTTTGTCTTGTTTTCCAGTTTATCGTCTCAGAATGTTACAAGTGTACAGGTTGTGCTTTCACTTGGCGTTCAAGAACACATTTCAGTCGAGAAGTTGTTACATATCAGATAACATGTTATATTACATAACACCATTCATATGGAGCACATGATTAAGTTGCTTTAGGGTCAGATTCTCACTGTGGCCATCAATACTAAACACGCACACCCGACCGTGAACTGGTAACTTGTAAAGTACACACTGGGTAAGTTAAGTGTTGGAGGGAATTTGTTGACAGTGTGGATGACACCAGCAGCTGGCTGCAGGCAGCCCAGTTTGTAACTGTTCCCTGAGCCAATGATCGATGGTCTGGCCTAATAATGTGCCTCTGATGACAAAGTGGAACCAGTCATACTCTGTGCTGTGTGTGTAAATGTGAAACAGCTCTGACCGTCCACCTCAGGTGCGACGAGGTCAAGCATTTGGCACAGGCAGTCCTCGAAGGGAAGGGGCTCTATAGCCATGGCCTCCAGTTTTTGACACTGCTCCTCGTAGAAGTACTCCAGCTCAAACATGCTGAGCACCCCATCCCCGTCCAGGTCCATACAGCGGAACCAGTACTCTATACTGAACAAAGAAAATGGGTTCAGCAAAAAGTTACCTTGTGACATGTACTACAGTTCTGTGAAAAGGATATGAACAATAAATAGTGTTGAAAGTTCTTTAAACAAACTTAGTTCAGAGAAAATGTTTACATCTGATCTGACTGAGGAGCTAAAAACCAGTTTGAGTGGAGCCAGGACCAAAATGGATTACTGCAGTCTTGAGCAAATTTTAAATAGTTCATGTAAATGCTACTTGAAACTTTGACACTTCAGTTTTGCATTTAGTAGTTATTCTGGTCAAATTGTTTAATTTAACGTGTCCCAGGCTGTACAGAATGATCTACAGCTAGCTTCTCCAAGCCTTAATTAAGTTTGCAAAAAACAACAGCATTCCATATGAAAAACGTAAGTAAAACTGATGTAAATATTTGTTTGTTTGTTTTGTTTATTTCCCCTTTTTTAAAACAATAAACACAAGAAAAAAGGGAAGATGTGCTGGAGAGATCATAAAAACATCTGAATGGGCTTACAAGGAGCCCCCCATTAAAGAAAAAATACTAAAAAAATAAAAATTAGGTATCATTTAACATAACCTTACATCTTTGCTTAAAACACACAGAAAAAAACGCACATAGAAGCAAAAACAAATTGGAGCTTTCTTTCTATTTATTTTTAAATGCTGATAAAGTTGAACATGTTGAACCCATTTGATTAAAAACTATTCCACAGCTCGACACCCCGATGCACAACAGAAAATCCAGGAACTGTAGCGCTACAGAAAAGGAGTATGTAATTAATGCCTTCTCCTTTCAGAATATAGCTTGTAAAACAGCATTTCAATAAAATGCTATAAAACTTTTGAGACTGGTTCTGTTTTAAGATTACAGCAAACCACTTTGGTCTTTGTTCAGTTCGGACAATCTGTTAGCTTGACAAAGTAAAAATATCTCTCCAAACTGTGTTTGGTAAAAAAGTTTTCTACATCAGGCAACCTAGTTATTGTTCAAACCTGTCCACAGAAAGCAGATCAAAAGAGCTGAACTACTGCTTTAGGAACGGTACAGAGACACTATGTGGCTAAAAGCAAACATACCTGGTGTAAGTCTTCTTGTCTTCCTCAGATATGAGGAACCAGACAAAATCAGCATAACTCAGTTTTCCCTGTTTATTCACCCGCCTGTCTCTGATAGAATAAACAAACATCATTTTAAAACTGGTAGGGGAGGCTTATCTTCAAACACAAAGAAAATGTTAACTTACCTTGTTACAGTTCCTGAAAATATTCTCTCAATCATTTTCTGTGAAATAGCTAGAAAATACAGACCAAAGCAGACACTTATAATACAGCTCTTTCAATACAATTTCAACTGTCTTACAACACGTGCAATTCATTCTCAGACTTGCTGGTGTAGTTTCTCCCTGACAACCTCATAAATCCTCTGGTCATCATTTTGACCATACAGTGGTAGAAATTGTTCCAGACATGGCGTCACTGGAGCAGAGTATATAGGCTGCTCCCCTATTGATCTTGTGTCTTATTTCCACTGCCTCACTTATAAACCATCAACCAAGAACATGTGGCGTAAAAGGAGGAAGTGTCAGAGATAAATCTTTTCCTGGCTGTATGCGAGGAGCAAATCTGGTCTAGATAACCTGAACATATTTTATTGTTCCATGAAGTTTCAGTCAAACAGCAATGCTCGGAGGTGGCAAGAGGGTACATTCATCCTGCACTTATTGTCCGTACTTCCCCACTATTTGTATCGACATGACATGAAGCCTAAACAGACAAAACTGTCCGATGTCAAAGTGATGGCGTGTTTGCTTACCTTGGTCATTGTGCCGTGCCAGGTCTTTCTGGTCAATATAGAGGTCATGATCGGTGTCAAGCTCCCAGAACTTGCAGTAGATAACATAAAAATGTTCATAGGAAAAGTACTCTGTCAGCTGGTTCACATCTTCCTCTTGCTCCAGCAGCGCTACATTCTACCCAACAAGAAGTTTGCTTTTAGTCTTTCATAATTATAGGTACAAAAATATAAAAACACATGCACTTTGGCTGCACAACCACATTATCTGTGTATTTATTGTCTTTAAAGACTTTAGTCATTTTTCTCAAACTGAGAAATTGAATCTGGCATGTTTTGATTGTGAACAGCAAAACTGACATTTTACCTGAAGAAAGTTACTTTTCCTAAGCTCGGTACATGTTAGCTTGCCCGTCCATGTCTGGTTCACATTGTAAAATATTCTCTGAATCACCTAAAGAACAATCAGTGTTGTTATTGTGCAAACTCATGTACTGCTTGTACATAGTTGTGTGTAATGGTAGCATACCGTGGTGATGTAACGCGAGTGAAAGTCTGGTGCTTCTTTTAGAAAGGCCAAGCCTGCATGTGAGTTGACCACATCCTGAAAATATACAATTTAGTTTTATTACTTAGTCTTGACTCCACAAAAAACAATACATCCAACTCTATAAAATGTAATGCCTCCTACTCCAACAGACATCCGTTATTTCTGGAAGATAGAATCTATGGCTGTCAGAGTAGCAGTATAAATACTCCCTAAGTGAAACATCAGAACACTGTGTTCCACTGCACATAATTTTATCCCAACATATGTTTTCTACATTGCCCTATGAGTAGAAAATCCACCAGATCTTAATAGAAGAAGCCATGTGATTTAAACATGTCTTTAAGAATCACAAAAAACAAAGAAAAAAAACAACAAAAAAAGATGTTTAATAGTGACTTATTGTCTCCTTATGTCATAAAATCAGACAAAGAGTAGTCGATTTCTCATAAATTCTTGGTATGTCTTTATTATGACCTCCTTTCTACCATGGCTGTTCCTTATTCTACATAGTTGCCTTACAGTAAGAAAAAAAAACTGTTGACATAAACGCGAAGGCGGCAATGAAATTAAAAGGACTTATTTTTAGGGCAGCCATCGTGCCCCTTTGACTCTCGCTGAGAGAAATTAAATCATAGAAAACACATATATCACAAGCCACAGGAAACAGGCGGGGACAGTCAAATCAACTCCACTGCAATCCGCCTTTCATTCATCAAAACAGTCAAAGGCGATTCGCTGAGCTGAACCGTACAAATTAAACAGCACGTGCCAAAAGGAATCTGCTAGTATGCTAACAGGTGTTTAGCTCAGACTGCAAGCTCTTGCAAGCATAATAAAACAAAATAAATACAAATATTGAGTGTAAAATAGAGCTAAATAAATTTTTTTTAAATCTTCCATTTCCGCTAAGCCTGAACACATCTTCAGGGGAATCACCTTTAAGTACCCCCCTCTCCACTGCATAACAGACTCATAATAACATTCCTAAATTAGTCCTCTGTCACACATAAAAGCACAGTCTCAGCAGGACCGTCCACACTCTAAGCTCAGTTTGCGCCACCATTGCAATTTTGCTACCACCTCGCCCTGCCAACTCCAGCCCTCTCCTTGGGTGTGCTGCAGGCCGTACCTGTAGGAATGGAATAAAGTCATCTTGTTCCAGGTAATTACAGCCAGGCTTGGCCAAGAGGTGCACAAATTTAGAAGCATCATCGTGACAGGTCTGCAGAGTTCTGGAGAAAAAAAAAAGAACAGCTGGTTGTGATGTTGCTCCCTTGTTGGTTTTTAACATTCTTTTAAATTTTAAACTCTACAAAAAATTTCAAGTGCAGCTATAATACATTCTCAAATTAGGATTCTGAATTGGTGTTGGATGATTATGTTGCACCGAGTGTTACAGCTATGGTAATATTAGAAAGGTCTAATGTGGCCTCTGATCTGAGAACGGTTCAGTCATGAGCTAAGGTCAAATGTCACGTCTGTCCAGTCCTCCAGAGGCTCACGCATTAATACAAGGCCATGCCTGTTGCACAAAACATCATTCAGCACACAGCCACCATTATAAAAACTTCAGTGTTTCAATTTACTTCACACTGAAATACAATGAATGGATGTTTTCATTTATGTGCTGTTCTGCAGATAAACAAAAACTTTGCTGTCTATAACTATTATTTTTAGAAAGGCAATGAATTCAGTTTGGAATGAAAAAGGAAAATGCCATAATAACAATGACAAACAGCTGCATGCAGTGTTTATGTTCCTGAGAGTGTGGTCATCGTTGTCCAGATGACTCTGTGAGCTATTTAGCTGAGAGTGAATGCGCCAATAGTTCAGTTGAAACAAGAGCAGCGATTGTCTTACTTTCTCCAAATAGCCACAAACTTGTGAACAGACACAAAACCTGTCCTGTCGCCTCCAGCTGAGCAGAACAATGGCATTTTCCAGTAGAGGGGACACTCACAGGCCTAAAGAGACAAAAAAAATAGTCTGTGGCAAAGATGAAAAATACAGATGAACACATAAAAAAAAACCAAATACAGGTTTTATTTCTGAGCTTTATAAGGTAGAAAAGGAGTAATGGAACATTTATAAATTTTCTTGAGTAAACCTAGCTGTCTTTGCCGTAAAGGTCTCCTAAGGGTACTGCTCACATTTCTTCACAACATGGAAATATTATTTTCCATGGGGTATTAAAATCAGCAAACTTTCAATAAGTCGGGAGCCAAATACCACTAAAGGAAAATAATTTTCTGGGTGGCAGCTTAACCACGATGCTCCAACTTGCGTTCTCACCTTGGCAACTGGCCCCATGTCTTCAATGGTGGCCCTTTCATTTGGAAATTGTGAAAATATTTTCTCAATTTTGGAAATGAGGTTGTCAGTGTTGAGGTTGGCTTGGGGCTGGCCCTGTGGGAAGTAAAACTTGGGAATGCTTTCACTCAGTGCATTGGTGACTGGCTCTTCCGTCCTCACCTGGGCCTGAGAAAAACACAGAAACAAACTATTAGCCACTCAGACTACAAAATGCTAAAGCATATTTCAGTGCGTGCTGAAGATCACTGTAACACAAGTGTCATACTTATGTAACTATATCTTTAGGAACCCCTAATGCTCATCATGAATGAGCTGTGACTACCAAGCACCTATTATCCATTTACATGTAACAAATTCACCTGTGACTGGCGATCCTACCTTACTGTAATTCTGTAATATACATTGTAAATAAATATGTCAACATTCAATAATATGTATGACCTTAATTGACCTGAAAATCATTTTAGATGTATGGTTAAATTTGTGCTTGACCCATTTTCTGGTTAAAAACTAATTCTGAAAAAAGCCTGCAAGTTTAATGCATTTAACAGTACACAAACTGATTTGCAAAGTTGCAATGTGCAACTTAATCTTTAAATAAAAATATACACTGAACATACACATATAGATTATATGTAACATGGTGACATGTTCTTTTGTGACAAAAAACCTGGGAGGAAGACTGTCAGACTGAAGAAAGAATCCTATTGGGCCTTGTTGACTGGTAGAACTCTAGAGGCAGTAGCGAAATATTTGCAGGCCAAGCAGGCCACAGCCCTGGCTGGTGCTGAGGCAAAAGCTTGAATGAAGGAGTTTGGTGAGGCCTAAAGAATAAAGATTTTCGATTGGCTCTGAGAAGATTCTGGCAAACCATCTGGCAGCTGTGGTGGGGTGCTGTTGACCTCAACCAGGGATGTCGTTGTGAGATGGAAGGAATACTTCTGACCTTTCAATCCCACTGGCCCATCTTCCATGAAGGAAGCGGAGTCTGGGGATTTTGGGGTTGGTCTGCCTATAACCAAGGCTGAGGTCACCAAGAAGCTCCACTGTGGCTGGGCTCTGAGGTGGACGAGATCTGATGTCGTGGGGCTGGTTCGTTGACAAACCATTGCAATATCATATGGACTTTAAAGGGGCAATATCATGTAAAATCAACACTTTGGAGTTTTATAATCATGTTATGTTTTATCCTCTCATAACAAAAACAAGTCCAGAGTCTAACTTTGACTCATTCATACATGTTTGAGAAATCCTGGGCTGTTCTGAGGCAGCCAGGCAGGAGAGCAAAAATGACCGGCTGGGTCTAGAACCGCCTTTTGGTAATATTTCCTCCACTCTCAGTAGCAACAACTAGCAAACGGTGAAAACCGTGTCTGCTGAGCTTCAATATTAACCACTTCTACCTCCTGTCATTTTCAGATTAAAGATACCTTTGAGGAAATGGATTTTCAGATACCAAGTAAACTATGCCGAGTTTTGAAAACATGCTTTCTGGTTTGAAAATAAGGTTTATATGTATCCTGAGATGCAATTTTCCAAAACAGATATTGTATAATGTTGCTTCATTTTAAATTATTATTACAACAAAGTCTGCTCCAGGCTGTAAACAGTCCTGTAGAGAAGCGGCTGTGATGATGCTGAAATGGGCGGGACAGAAGCGGAAGGAGGTTCTTAAAGAGACAGAGACCAATTTCAAGGCGTTTAGAAATGGATATGATGAGAAGTCAAGTTTATTTTCTATATAAAACAGCCTTTTAATAACAACTAAAGGTGACATTAGTTACTTTATTATGGTATAGAATTTAAATATATGTCTGAGAAACATTTATGCCTTTAAGTGTTTGGTTCCGAATTCCGGCTGTAAATCAGACCTCTTTAGGGTGGGAGTTCGAATTTGATGGAGCTGCCCATTTTCACCAATACTGTTGTACAGAATTTCTCGGTACAGCCAGGGAGTGGAGTGGGTCTGGTTTAATGGCCTCAGGATTCCATTACTGCTATTTGCGGTTCACAGTCAAGTGTGAAGCAACTGAGAGAAGGATCAGCACCTCCAAATCAGAGTCCATGGTCCTCAGTCAGAGAAGGGTGGATTTCTCTCTCCAAGTTAGTGATTGGGCCGATCCAATCCAGTATCGGTATCGGGCTTCGATGCCAACATAATTAACCGATCAGAATTTTCCGATTCAACATGGAGAGATTTACGATTTATGAGCGGTGTGACTTTTTAAATTGTTTTGATAGGTCAAGTAAAACCAAAGTTATGATAAAGAATATTCAACATGTTTTTTTTTCTGTAAATGATCGTCATTTTCAACGTGTTGAACCAGGAAACACCATGAGAGACTGGATAAGACTCCCCATCAGTCTCAGCCTGATCTTGATACGAACGTACAATCATCTCCTATATTATGACTGATGCATGAAATTTTTGTCAAGAGCCTAAATTCTGCAGCAGGAGAACAAAAAAGATGCGAAAGTTGAATGAAGTTTTGTGGCGATCTGGAGAGCGGAGTGAGTAATGAAATTTGTGATATTCAGCTTGTTTGGATTGAACTAATGTGTATTTTTGGGTGTTTATGTTTAATTTATACATTTTTACAGTGTTTGAGTTAGAGATGCAAATAATGGTTTATTAGATTCAAATTTCCTCCATTATATTAATCGATAATGTTTGTTCAGACAAATCAGAAAAATACGGCCCCTCTGTGACTGTTTCTGCGACACAAACAAAGCTATGGTATCGGAATAGTTTCGGTATCTGCCGATATCAAAAATTCAGATATCGAATCGGAAGTGAAAAATTGTGGATTGGTGCATCTCTACTCCAAGTTGGGGATGAGGTACTGCCTCAAGGAGTGTTAGTATCTTGGGGTTTTGTTCACAAGTGAGGGAAGAATGGAGCGAGTGACAAAGATGAATGTGTGCCCCCGGATGTTTTGCGGACTCCGGTCTGTTGTGGTGAAGAGAGAGCTGAGCAGTAAGGCAAAGATCTCGGTTTACCGATCAGTCTATGTTCATACCCTCACCTATGCCCAAAACATTTGGGAAGTGACCAAAAGAACAAAATCGCAGATACAGGCAGTCAAAATGGGATTTTTCCGCAAGGTAGCTGTCCTCACTAGAGGTGAGCAATCTATATCACAGACGATATTATAGTCTATGTTGTTTTGAAGATATGCATTTTTACGTTATCGAGTATTCATACTGTCTTGAAAAGACAACAAATACAGTGGTGAAAGAGAGTGGCATAAGTCCTCATTCGCGAAATATTTGCCACAAAAACCAATCAGCGGGCGAGATTTAGTTACGTGATTGAGGTTGGCGGCAACTGAACTAAACAGCGGCTGCGGGCGGGATTTAGTGTTGAACTCGCAGCAGCTTCAACCACGGGGCTTAATGTTCACCGTTGCCACAATGGATTTTCGTAACTTTGAATGTGGCCAGGACAGATTTCTGTCATCTGTAAGGGGGAAAAACTGTTTTCTGTTGCGGTCTTGTTAAAGCTGCCCAGTCTGCTCCAAACAGGATGCTACTTTCAACAAGCCAAACAAACCCCAGAGCACTTTTATCCAATGAGAGCAGAGCAGGGCGGGTAGGTAAAGCCAGGTGAGTCTGCAGGAGCAGCAATCCTGAGTGAGTAAACCTCTCCTCCCACTTCACTCCCGGAACTTTGGTCTCTAAAACCTAACTTCATATTAAATATTTGTGCTCAGAGCGCCATTATCCAACAGATATGTCCAATTTTGCACATGTGACCAACCTTCTCGTGCAAAGGCTGTGAGTGACGCGCAACATTCAGTTTGTTTGTTTGTCACACTTTTGCTCTCCTATTCTACAACATTTCACAAGTTATAAAGTGTTCTGCCACATGGAGAATACTACAATAACGTAAGCGCCAAGTATAAACACCTCCATGCACGAGTAGCTACCCAAAGCGCAAACTGAGACCACTTCCACGGGAGTGAGCCGCAGCATGTGCATGCTGTGAGTCAGATTTGTTTAATGATGAACATAAACGTTTACCCTCTCCTCATTATCATCAGGAGAACATCACCATGGAGTAGGGATGGGTACCTTTGGCATTTGAATCTGTTTGGTACAATTTCCGGTACCTGGGAATCGGTATCGGTACTCAACGATACCAATTTTCGATAATTTGTGTGTGTTGTTTTTTAATAATAAACTTAATTTTTTTATTTAACATATTTATATCTCAATATATAAAATTTAAGAAATATCAAGACACAAACTCTTTGTATTGTAACATCAGTTGTTTAACACATTTTTTAAAGTGAAAACCCTTAAACAACTAACTCAGTGTTTTATCTTATTGCACAAATTAAAATCCAGCTACATGTATTTCTGTTGATGTCATTTCCCCGCTAGAAAAATTGTGTGATGGGGGTCCATCATGGAAGGCAAATAAGTTTAAATCAAATAAGCAAATGAGGATGGAGTTTAAATAAATAAAAGGTGTTCAAACTACGTTCAGACCAAACGCATTTTGAGCATCCAAAACATGCCCAACGCTTCAAATTGGCTGCTTGTGCTCTTTCAGGTCAGACGAGTTCGATGTGAACGTAGATCTGCGTCACGCGCGTCGGGAAGAGCCTCTATTGTTTTCCTCTGCCGGTCTCTGTTTTTCTCTGCAGATGAAATAAAGAAAGTGGATTTGCTTTATTTACTGAGAGCAAGCGTGCAAACCACATAATTAATTTATATTTAATTCACCAGATAATTCTGAGGCGGTCTGTTCGGTGAGTTTCACTCCAGGAGCTGCAAGCTGATGAGCCTCGCTTTCAAGCTACATTCAGGGCAAGCATGGATAATCCCCCACTATTACACCTGTCACAATAATGCGTTTAGGTACCGAAACATGGTACCTTTTGATTTTACGTGACTAGGTACTCGGTGGTACCGACAGAATTCGGTCGATACTTATAAACAGAGGTGGGTAGGAACGCATTACATTTACTCCGTTACATTTACTTAAGTAGCTTTTTGGGAAAATTGTACTTGTAAGAGTAGTTTTATTGTGAACAACTTATACTTTTA
>JARVJO010000061.1:20078461-20090643 GCA_031762555.1 Cynodonichthys magdalenae | reverse complement strand
CCGCGTAGGCTACTCAGATGCAGCCGACAAAAACTCGAAAACGTCGGCCGCATTTGTCGGCCGCATTCGTAGGTACCAACGAATTGGGACAGCCTACGGCGCAGGGTAGTGACGTAAGTGGCCGACGAATGTGGTCGACGTCGGTTGCAACCAACGAATTGAGACACAGCCTCTGCCACCTTGAGCGGCGCAATTCTAGAATCATCAATCATTAAATTATTTTGCCTTACTGCTGTTTTTGGAAAACAACTCTTGCACATGAGTTGTGTACAGTGAACACACTCTTAAAAAATGAAATACTGGATTTACTTAATCATGTTATATCAACTGGTTCCACTTAACTGAGTTGAGTTCAAAGCAATATACCATTTTTTTTAACCAAAGAACATGAGTATGTTGCTTTGAATTTACTTAACTCAGTTAGGTGGAACCAGTTTACATAATGGTTAAATAAATTCAACATTTCATTTTTAGAGTGCAGGCTATAGCTGTGAAACTGATCACTGAGTTTTAAACACATTTTAATTTAAACTTTTGCCATTTTCAGCTGATCCTGGTACTGAAATCATGGAAAACTGTGCACATAATGACTGATATGTCTGTTATGTAAAAATCTGAGTTCACATCAGCCCAACCTTGTAAAATTAGTGTAATTCTGCAGCAGAACTTTTATGCACTCATTTTCATTAGGGGCAGAAGTACAGCAGCTGCATAACATCTAACCATATTACCAGAAACATCACAGTGCAAATTTCAATAAATAAGACAGCTGAACTAAAACATGGCATCTGAAACAATGAAACTGCACCAAAACGAGAAATATTGCACATCTTGACACAACACAACCTCATTAATGCTGTAATAAAAAAGCAGCAGTTAAAATAAATAAATAATTAAATAAATAAATAAATAAATAAATAAATAAATAAATAAATAAATAAATAAATAAATCATGCAGTTAGGAGTTTTAAATGCATTTACAACTCAGTGTAAAATGTTATTACATGCTTTAAGTTTGACGGTTTTCTGATTTAGGAAAAACAATTTAGAAATCTTAAAGAAACGACATTTCATCCACACAATGTCCTAAAACCAGATAATTACAACCTCAGAAAGACAACAGAACATTAAATAATCTTATTTTTTATTTACCAAAAACTCAACCAAAATAAAAAATAGTGCTTTACAAACTAAGGACACTGTTTTCATCTAAATTTTGATAGAAAGTTAGAGCCGAAAGTAACTGCTGATTATGCACTGATTAACATATGTATATATATATAAGCAAAAAACTTTTAGCTTGCCCTACTCTTCCACTTGGGTGGTTCAACTTCCCTTCAAACTCAGGTCCTTTAGTAGAGGCCTGGGAGTTTGAGAATTCTGGGCTTTTTTGGACAGAGATCTCTTAGGTTGTTCCTGATCAGTTGAAGTCATTCTTCCAGTTTTCAGTTTGGGGGTCACAGCACCAAGTGCTCCGATGACCACTGTGACTATTGACAATTTGACTGTCACAACTTCTGTATTTCCTCTTTAAGCCTTTGGTGTTTCTCCAACTTCTCTTGCTCCTTCTTCCTGATGTTATAGTCACTTGGGATTACAGCTATCACCACTGCCTTCTTCTTTTGCTTGTTGATCACAATGTTTAGTTAGTTAGCCTTCACCTGTTGTTCTGGATCTGGAAGTCCCACAGTATCTTAGCCTCTTCATTCTCCACCACCCTTGGTGGAGTCCTCCACTTTGACTGTGGGACATCCTGCCCATACTTGGCACAGATGCTTCTGTATATTATTCCAGCCACTTGGTTAAAGCACTCCATGTAAGCTTTGCCTGTCTGGATCTTACACCCTACTGTTATGTGTTGGATTGTCTCAGGGACATCTTTGCACAACATGCACTTGTCTGGTATGATAGACTCCAGCCTCTATTGCTCTTATACTGAGGGACTGCTCTTGTGCTGCCATGATTATGTTGTCCTTCAGTCCAGCTCTCTCTAGCTACTAAGATTTGTTCATATCAGCCATTTCTTCAGTCTGCCAGTGCTACATGTAATGTAGGGGCTTATCTTTCCGTGATGGCTTCTCCTGTTCCTCCTCTTTAGCATTGGGTTTCTGCTGCTGCCTGAAACATTCGATCATTATTTCATTATCTGGAGTTTTCCTGCTGATATACTCCACAATCTCCAAAATTTCATAACAGTTCATGGAATCACTTTAAGTTTTACACCACATGGTTACCTGAGCAGAAATGCTATAGGTATTTTTGCATTATAAGGCCTGAATCAGCTCACACTGGCCCCAGTGGGCCTGGCCTTTACTCGACCCTGGCCCTAGTTGTGTTTGAATTGAGCAGGGAGCCACCTTGATGTGTAGCGCCTTTATGGCTGCAGGACCCGGACACCTGTTGTTGTGGATGGGTTGTTCCGAACTATATTTCCTTGTTCTTAATGGTACAATGACAAATAAAGCATCCTGATCCCGATTCTGATGCGGGCAGGATCATAATATTAAACACATGCAAATCTTATTTTGTTTTATTTGTGACACAACAATAATTGACTACACCAAACTCAAAGGAAAAGTACAGATGTCTGTACAGGACCATCCAGCAGTATGATGCTTAAGATGAGGGAACGAGACAACAGAGAATGGTAAGCTAATGGTAGCTTATTATTCAGTAGCTTACTGGAGTTGTTCCTTAGTTAAACTTGTGTGACAAAACCTTACAGTAGAAACAAATGATTTACATAAACACCTGATGTTATGATGTACATAAAGTGACTCATCTGGGCCAAAGCAAACACGCCGAAGCTGGGTTTGAAGCCAGGCTGGCCTTGGCTGACGTGAAATATAATAGGGCCTTATGATAGGCCTAAAGGAAGTGCCCCAGCACTACTGCTAGCTGCTGCTGCTACTTGTTTTTGCAAATAACTATAAAACTTTATGTATACAACAGTGTAATGTGAAACTGCAGTGTAAAAATAAAAAAATAGCCATCACTTAATTCTGCTGTCAAAAGTTTGTGATCTGAGCTGTTTTAAGAGGGCTACAGTTTCCTTTAGTCTTGGCCCTGCTCAGTCTGGCCCATGCATAAATAATGTTTCTGTATGAGAATTAATAAGCTGACAGATAAGATGTGTATGAAGAGTAATAGCATCAAGAAAGCAAATAATCCATGTGTGTAGTCATTTTTTTCAGTTTGCGGTGAACTTGAGGATGGAGACTGATGGTTACTCAGAGGGCTCCTGTGTGTCTTCATTGTTGCCGTCGTTGGTTTCGGGCTTTATTTGTTGGTCTGCTCATGAAAGCCCGACGGCATGGATCATAGCAATGACCCCTGCTCATTTTTTAAAGATGTTTAAGCTTCAGTGAGGGAGAATCAGACTGCACCCACTAACAGCCTGTCCTAGCGTTCCAGATGGACGACACTTTTTTATTTGCTCTTGGGAAGTATTTATGTATTCACAGATGTATCAGTGCACAACAGTTATGATAATGATGCTCCCTAAATTATGACACTTCAGCTTTTCTGTTCATTTGATAAATTGTATTTAGTGTTGTTTCTTTATTGCAATTTTTAACAGCGCTTTTCTTTTTCTCCCCTTAAGAAGACACAGGATCATTAGCTCAGAACTGTTCAACCATGCACAGAGGAAAAATGCCATCAAAAGTTGTCACAGAAAATGTCCTTGTTCTCTAATTTATAAACAACAAAAAAAAAAAAAGAAAAAGAAAAAAAAAGAAAAAAAACAGATTTCTTCTTTCATGTGGCTTCTTGGAGATAATTATGACAAGATGAAAGCAGTTAAATTCCTCCCTCTGTTCTCTGCTCTTCAGATGGTTCCCCCATTGTCAAAATTGGAGATGAGATTTCACGTGGCTGTCACTGCCCGTGTCCCCATCTCTCTCTCTCTCTCTCTCTCTCTCTCTCTCTCTCTCTCTCTCTCGCTCTGTCTCTCTTTTTTTCTCTCTCTTTCTCTCTCTCTCTCTCTCTCTCTCTCTCTCTCTGTGTCTCTCTCTCACTCTGTCTCTCTCTCTCTCTCTCTCTCTTTTCCATACTCTCATGTCTGTCTTCCCTCTTCCTTCCTGTCTCTCGCTGCCTCTCTGTTCTTTCAGTTTTACTTTTTGTCAGTATATCCTGTTTTAATTTTTTTTATTGAACTCTGATATCTAAATCTGTAATCTTTTCAGAACTGTCAATCAATCAGTCTCTATCTGTCCCAGAGGCTGCTGTCTCCTAATAGAGTAGAGTGATTAGCTTTTATCATCATTTTTTTGGTATAGTTTAAAGCGTACAATCAAAGGGAGAAAAAAGTCCTCACTTTTGAAGCATATGTTTCTGTGCACACACACACACACACACATGCAATGTTGAAAGGATGACTCCAGACCCCTCCCTGTCTCACACACATTCTGAGGAGGTGTTCCGCTGCTCTGGAAGTGTGTTGTGGTGTCTGCCGGTGCGTGCACGTTTGCCCTCCTGGGAGGTAATTATCAGAATAATTACAGTAGAATCAGAATCAGAATAACTTTATTGTCATTGCAACAAGCACAATGAAATTAAGAGGCCACGGCTGCTAATTTATTCCTGATTGTTGACAGTCGTGTTTAACATGCACAGAGATGGCCCGTGGTGTTGCTTTTCATGGTCTGATTTGTAAGAGTGTAATTGTGAGTTTGGGTGGAAAAAAGGGGGACAATTTGGTGTTCTTGTTTTCTTTGATTAGCCTCTGAGTTCTCTTCGTGAATGTAACACCGCTTGTTCCATGTGATTAAACATATTTTGTCTAAAGCACAGGTGTCAAACTCTGGTCTTAGAGAGCTGCTTTCCAGCATGCTTTTTAGTTTTCCTGCTCAAACACACCTGATTTGCATGAATGGAGGATTAAGGGCCTTCTACAGAATTTGAAGAGGTAATTGATCACTGAATCGGGTGTGTTGGAGCTGAGAATCAAGAAAAACATGCAGGAAAGCAGCCCTCAAGGACCTGAGTTTGACACCCCAGGTCTAAAGTGTATCTGTGTGACCTGTCTTAAGGAAAACTTTGTTTTTCAAACGTTTTATGAAGGTTGGTCATTGTTGTAGTCTTTTTTTTGTATCTACTCAGAGTTAAATATTTTCAAAGTGCTGTTATAGGACTTTGACTTGATTTTTATTATTGCTTTCTGACAAAAGGTTGTGTTTGATTCTCTGTCTGTCAGCAAAATACCTCATAAGCCAGTGGACAAATATTCATGAAATTTTCAGAGCGTAATCCCATGTAGACAAGTGTGGGCCAGTTATGCTGGCATGACGGATGTGGGCCAGGTCTGGCATTGATGGCACTGTCCTTAAAATGGCGTACCACAACTGGCCTGGCTGTGGTTTGGTTTATGAGGTGCTGGTCCATCCATGGACCACCTCTGGCAAACCACATCTGAGCCACCAAAGGGTCATCATTGAATCTGGGCCAAGTGCATTGTGTGGGCCAGAACATTATTACTGATAATAATGTTTGTGGGATCATTGTGTGAATATCTTACAACTGATTAATATTTGGAGTCATCCCCATTCAAGATGGCTGCCACAGCTAACCAATTTGTAGCAAACACAAAAATGGCAATAAATCAAGTCAGTTTAACAAATGCTGATTTATACACAACACATAATCCAAGCCCTAAATCATTGCATGAAATTATGAATCCAGGGTAAGGGGTAAGGAGTGGTTATTAAAGATTAGAGAAGGTGAGCCTGTGATCAGAGGATTTGATACCCCTGACTGGCTCAGAAAAATTTGGAAGGGGAAGGTGAAGCACATATGCAGTATCTGCCTCCAACCTCAAATGCCCCACTGTGGGCCTTTAAGCCACATGTCAAATTGTCCTTGAGTGAGACACAGAACCCCCCTGCATTTAATGTATGGTTCATCAGTGTCAGGGGGATTTTCACTGACTTGGCTTCATAGAATGATCTATCTAGATGTAATTTCTAGATAGATCTATCAGAGTGCCGAATGAATGTGTGTGTCGTTGGCTAAATGAGATCACAGGTTGTGTAAAGTGCTTTGAGTATCCTGGTTGAATAGAAAGGCGCTATATAAGTACAGTCCATTTACTATTTACAATTTTAGACTGAACACGCTCTGCCCCCATAGTTTTGGTGATTACATCAAAATAAAAGTATTTTTTCCAGGGGACTCATTGGGAGAATAAAAATGTCCAAAACTAAAATGATAATGCCAAAGTGGACTCAAATTTTGCTCTCCGGTGCAACACTTTTGCAACATGTCTTCATGCCACTGTTAGCTGCTTAATGAGGGCTTTTTTGCAGACTCATAAAACATTTACTTTTGAATTTTGCTTGAGATCTTGCCATTTTCATTAAGTCAAGAGCAGCATATCACAGAAACAATGAGCAAACTCTGTATTTGTATCTGAGAAACTCTGAAGTGTTGACATTACCAGCATCTGTGGTTTGCTTCAGCACAAAAGAGTAACTAGAATGTGACTTTAAGTTGCCTTTTTTCCTACTTAAAAACCTGGTTTGTATGTTTCTGTGAACATTACCTATAAAATTCTGTGATGTACAGATTTTCACACTCACCCAGCACTCAAGTTTTATGCCCACATTTTAAAATGTACCATGTGCTCACAACCACAGTATAGCTACATTTTAAATAAATTGACACCTGGAGCTAAAGTTTTCAAAACTTATCTAAACAGTGTTAAATATTGCATCTACTGGAGCTTATGCACAGTGATCATCTTACTCAGGGTAACAAAGGAACAAGTTACTCAGAATAATGAGGGGTTCACATGATTTGGATGATAGTGTTTTATGCACAATAAAGTCATCTCAAATGTAATTTAGACTCTGTTTATACAAAATTATACTTCTACACATTCACTGATTTGATCTTTTCATGGAGTGTAATGTGGAAAGGAAGTATATTTTTTTCTTTACAGATTTCCACAACCCATATCCAGTATTCTCTTTAAGTCCAATAAGTAGGGGAAAAAAATCTTTCTTGTGATTACTTCATTTGTGGTTAGGGCTTCTCATCAGCCAACTATTTCTCTCCCCACAACCACTTTGTATTGACTTTTCCTCTGTCCCTGAACCACACAGTTGTTATCAAATAGGTCAGCTGCTGCTCTGCGGTTGAAAGACTTTTTATCGCCTCATAGACACCTCATGAACTTATGAGCATGAGAATAAACACTTGACAGTGTTGCAATAGTGAACGTGCCTACTCCTCAGTTTTGCCCAAATTATCTGCAAAAAAGTCACTTGAACGGAAGTACAGACGCTACCACCCAAATTAGCTTGAAATGAAGTTAACTCCAGAACTTTTAACGATAGCCAAGGTCTGTTTAAGATATTGAGTATTAATTCATTAATAATAGATACTAATGATCTTTGAAGTGTTGGACTTTAGACGCCCCCAGTGGGTAATGAAGCCTGTGGAAACACCTTTGAGGTACTGGGGGAGGGGGCGACCAGGGGTCTGGGATCCCTAGCTTGGAGGAGTAACTACAAGTCTTTGTATTAGAGCTGATTGAGCCAGTCTGCGCAGTGGCGTCGTTACGGCCGACCACTTCCACGCCCCGAATTCTTCTGAGGAGACCGCTGATGAATTTGTTTAATTGAACCCTAAATAATGAATTCCCAAGGAAGAGATTTGGCCCAGTTGTAATTGCCAAAGATCAGAGTCCACAATGCAAAACTTCAAAAACTCCCCAGTGAGGCGGTCATATGAGACATAACGATGACTTTCGAAGAAAAAAAAGAAAGGGGTGATAGGGGGAGAGGGGTTGGGGGGGCAACAGAGGAGGAGTAAGAGACAGAGATGGAGAAAAGGAGCTGAACTAATGAGGAACAAAGACCTAATGAGTTTCACGAGGAAAATAAAGTGTTTCCAAAGTCATCTTTAAACTTGGCTAGATGAAACACAGGAGCTGCAGTTGTTTTTGACAGCTCGGGACAAGACAGGCCACAGCTCACAGAGCGATGGGTAATTCCCTATTCCTTTATATTACCCACTCCTCTCCCTCTCTGTCGCTCTGCTGGGAGCCGGCTCATCCCCTCTCTCTGCTTCCCCACATTGATTCTTGAATTAGACTGTTTTATTGAATAATTAATAGGCCTTTTCCCATGATTGATGATTTGCATGGCTTGAATATTAGCTTTTCAATCAAACGCAGCTTGTTCTAATGTAACCATATTGAAAACATGTCAAACACTGTTTACCCACTTTGCGCGCGATGTTGTCTTAAGTTCTGACTGCCGAGGCCTCAGAACGCTCAGCGGTGGGGAAAGGCCTTGTCTTGCACTTGCTCAGAGCTCAATACAAAGGTCCTGGAGTTCTGACACTTACACTGAGCATGCATACATATGCACATACATCCATGAACACATGGCAGAGCATAGTAATACACACATTTATGCTGGAAAAAGAACCCTACAAATGATTCATAACAAGCGAAGGTGTGCCTTTACACAAAGCTACGTACACACAGTAAAAATCCTTTAGGTTCTCTCTTTACTGAAAAGCCTTCATTTCCCCCAAAAGAGCCTTTCCTATGGCTCCAGTAGCTTTGAGTGACAGCTTTGGCAGTTTGGGAATAGATTGTCAAGCATTTTAACATCTAACATCTCAGCACTATATCACAGGGAGAGGAACACATCAGTGATGGGAGAGACACATGCATTAAGATTCCCTTTTAATTTGACTGGGATTGAAGTTGAGCACCAAATTACGCCATCATCCTATCCCCCTTCTTCCACTCCCCACCCTCAGCCAAGCTTGTTTTTTGTTTGTTTCACTTATTTATTTATTTCCCCTCCGCCTTACTTATGCATTCATATTGAGCGTCCGATTTTCTGAGAGCATGTCAGAACGTCGCTCGGTGCATGAAAGTGCTTTGCGTAGCGTTGTGTCTGGCGTGTTTAGACGGTTCCTAAACATGTGCATGGTTAAATAATTTACAGGGAAACTGACTAATGACAGGCAGTGATCGTGTTGAGACGAAGAGGCCTGGGTGACTGCTGATCAGGGACAGAGCCTGTCTCTTTCTCTCAAACACGGCTACTGTTTTTGTGTGTGTGTTATGGATTTGGTTATGTTCTGGGTAGGAAAAATGCTTGTGTTGGTGTTCCAGTAAGGCTGAAAGCTGCACACATTTACTCTAATAGACAGATGTATGGAGTGGACAGATCTTTCCCAAGACAGTTGTAGAAAATTGACTGTGAGTTTCATTCATCACTGGTGTTTTTTGTGTGACAGTTCTTTCATTGTGCATTCTAGGAAGCTATGAACTCTGCATGCTTTAAGTTCCCAAGACACTTTGCTGAAAAGTGCATATGAACCTGAGTGCTCTGCATAATTTTGTGTCTGAAGATACACTATACTGTAGTTGCTTATAACAGTGATTCAAATCCCACCTACATTAAAAAATTTTACTTTAATTATCTGCTACCAAAAAGTGAGAGGTGGAGGTCTGTGCATGTTTGTTTGTCTGTCATTATGAAAATGCCTTATAAATCAACTGATGGATTTTTTTTGTTCTGTACTCATTTCACACTTCATACCCCTGAGGCTGTCTAAATAGACTCTGTAAATAATGGTGCGTCCAATTTTACTTGTAAATTAAACATTTCAAGTTGGAAAGGTTGGGTTGAATGTACCTCCAAAGTCAAAAGTATGTCTCGATCAATTGGAGATTTCTGACCAGACCATCTTAAAATCCAATATGGCTGATTTGTGTGAAAAAGTTGTAGTATCTGCAGAAATAAACATTTAATTTTCACTTATTTCAGTTTATGTTTCAGTAATTTGATCTCCACACAAAAGGAATGGATTTAATCACTATTAGTGAACATGTTGCTTCAGTGATTGAATGCAGAAAATGCTGAGAAAATCATTGTTGTATTTTATTGTTATCCTTAGTAAGCCTGGTGTGTAAGCACAATTAGCAAATCCTGCTGGATTTTGAACTGCAGCAAGAACAAGTTTAAGTTGGATCTGACATCAATCTCAGATGTGCTTTCTGACACCTGAGGCAAAGTGAGCACAATATAAGAAGAAAGCGTTGTCATTTTAATACAGACAAACCTGCCTGTTAATCAAATGTGCATGCTAATTAATTGTAAATTGGTTCGAATAAGCTGGCTAACTAACTACTTACTACTTACTAGTATAGAATGCAACAGATTACTTTCATAAAAAAAATGTTTTTCTGAATAGTTAGATCCACTAACAATAAGGTGTCACTTTCAATTAATACTTTAACCTCATTTAAAGAAAATATGAGAAGAAAAGGGCACCGATATTTAATAAAAGCCACACCAGCATTAAACAAAACATACATAGCACAATAACAACATCCCAAACCTCAGCTTCTTTCACTATAAAGGCACCTTGAAGAAGAGGGCTGGTCCCCGGGGCTTACTGAGTTTCTGATCTATTATGCAAAAAATCATTAGGCTAAATTAAAAAGCTGTTTGAGGGTAACCAGATCCTTTAATGAGGTCAGTGAACAGAGAGGCAACATTAAAACACAACCCCAGAACAGAAACACAAGACAAGAAGAGATGGAGGCCATTGATTATCAATCATCCAGGTCATTATCTTACAGAATCTTTCTTTCTTTCTTTCTTTCTCTCTCTCTCTCTCTCTCTCTCTCTCTCTCTCTCTCTCTCTCTCTCTCAAACACACACACTTACACAAAACTTTCAATTACAACCACATTCCATTCTGCTCCCTCTGTTTTTTTTTATCAAACTGACAAACTTTTTTATTGTTCCGGTAATCATCTTTTAAGCTCCATTACAGCTTCGCAGATGAGTCTGCGACAGCCGCCGTCATCAGGACACATTTTACATCTCCTTCTGGCAGCATTGTTTGCATTTCGGTAGGCATGTGTGTGTTTCTGTGAATGTTTACGTTCATCTGACAGTCTTTGCAGAGTTCCTGGGAGAAAGGATCCGTTTATTTGGCATGGAAGAGTGGTGCTGTCTATTTAATTAGCTGTGTTGAATATCAAGCAGGGGCTGGATCTAAAAATACAACCAAAATGATGTTAAAAAGACAACTTACTGTAAAAGTTGACAATTATGTTAATACGGCTCAGTTTTGATAAGGATATATGTCATGATGTGTGCAGTCTGCATCCTGATGCTTCACAATACTGGTAATAGCGTGTTTGTGTGTGTGTGTGTGTGTGTGTAGGAGTCTTTTTGCATTGAAACAAAAGCTTGGCTTCTGTACATTAATTGCCCATTAGTTTTTATCTCATGTTCACAAAACAAAAAACATTAACAACTGTGAATGATGACAAGATGGAATGAAAAATGGACTGATGAATGGATGAAATGTGTGTTTTAGGATGGCCGACGTCTAGCTTGAACAAAAACCTTGATAGGACTAGCCATTTGCTCGACCACTTCTTGAAAACACCTGGGGTCGGATTTATAAAGCTTGCGTACGCACAAAACGAGCCCAGAAACTTGCGTACGCCACTTTTCACGCAAAGGTTGTGATTTATAAAATCCAAACTTGATGTGAAAATGTGCGGTCCCTCACGCCAACTCTGACCCATGGTACGCTCATTTTGGAGATGGAAAGCTGTGACACAGATGGTGAAGAGAGGATTTCTAGCCACTGATCACTGTCAGATATTTAATTTCACTTCATAATCAGACTTAGATTATCTTTATCACAAGCTTTGTTAACAGTATTATTTATGTTTCTGCTGGTGAGCCAGAAGGACTTTTGAAAAAAAAAACTCAAATCTTTAATAAAGGTTCACGCATCTCCATCCATCTCCTTCCTCCTCAGACGACTCTGACCCACAGACCCACAGACCCCTCCCCGACAAGAGACATTTCAACAAGCACGACAGCGAAAGCCTCGGTTTAGGTACCGGCGCAGGGCGCGACCACCCTGTGGAGGCTGTGTTATAGCCAAAAGGTTTCCTTTTTAAAAATCGTATTTCTCACGCGCGCGGATGTGGAGATGTGTGAGGGGCTGAGGAGCGCAGGCAGGAGGGGGAGAATGTGGTAGAAGAGTGGTGAAATTATTTATAAATTTATCTGACTTATTTAATTTTATTTATTGTTTTTATTGTCATGCAGGCTCTGAGAGAAAATACATTTGAAGCTGAGTTTTAAAAAAATTGTGAGATTTGTTTAAACGTCTGTAAACCT
>JARVJO010000061.1:20036946-20058850 GCA_031762555.1 Cynodonichthys magdalenae | reverse complement strand
AATGTCAATATGGAAAATCTAACTGCTCATTTTAAATCAATACTTTTACTTTTAATACTTAAGTACTAAAAATATCACCTACTTTAAGACTGTTAAGTAATATTGCTAAAGGAGACTTCAACTTTAATTTTTTGGTAAGTTACTCAAGTATCACTTTGAAGTACTTTATATATTACTGATTATCTACAATGAATTGTACATAAGTGATTGGTTTTGATTGTGTAAATAAATGACCTTGTTTATTATTAGATGAAATTTAAATCACTTGGTCTAGACATCTTCAGTGTGTGGTTGTTGATATTACACCTAGAAGTTACCTATTCCTAAAAAGAAGAGAAGCCGTGATAATTTCCTCATAACTTTACATTTTGAGAAGTGTAAAGAAGCAATTTTTTAATTATTTTCTTACACAGGCAAATGTTAATTTTGGCAGAATGTATCAGCTCACTCAGTGAAACATGCTGAACACATGTGCAAGATGATTGAAGAGAGTAAAAAAAAAAGACTCCAGTGAGACTTTTTGCTCCTACTGTGCTGCACATTTTTCATTTCCCACTGAGCTGAAAAGATCAGGTAATTGAAAAGGAGACATTCCAGCAGCTAAAGCTCCACAGATGCCATTGAAAAGCTTCAAAGATATTAGAGTTTTACACTTTGGGCCCTGTCTTTGTATTTTTTATTATTTTTCACATGGGCCCTCTGAAAAAAAGGAGAAAAAAAAAGAAAAGCAGTTTTATAATGACAACACCTGAAAAGTGTTTTCCATCAGGCTCATGCATCATTGTCAGGGCAGGAGATGAAACTGTATTGTTTCTTTTTGGATGGACAATAACAATAAAGGGGACAGCTGGCTGGAGAGACATCAAGAGGTAATAGATGGATGGTCGACAGAGAGGGAGATGTAGTCTGCTGCCTAAATGCAAAGTATATTGAAATGTAATAAAAGTCAGATGTTCAACATCCTTTCTCACACACACACCTCTTTAAATAATAGAAAACTTGGCTGGGCAACACTCTTATTACATGTTTGAATTCTGTAAATTTTTTGGCCACTTTCAGATGATTTATATTTCTGATTAGGTCCTGTGGTTCTATAAAAAAAGAAAAGTTTCCCTCAGTACTGCCTTTCTAAAAAAAACATGCAAGTAATTTTCAAAACCATATAATCAGTAAATAAAAGAGCATAAATAAGTCAATGGTCAGATCTGAATACATGAAAATTTAAAACAGGAAAAGTGTTGTGTAAAGTGAATAAATCTTAAATGTGCAATCTTTTATTCTAAAATTTCTGAATACCTTGTGTTTCAGATCTATTTTTACAACATACAAAGTTTAAATGTTTGTGTAAACAAATGAAAATGCATCCAGCTTCATGGGAATGTTTGATGATTTAACATGCACGTCAGATTGAAATTCTCTTATATTTTGGATGAATCTCATATTTTTTTCCAAACACACTGCCCCCCGTCAAGCCTTCCGAGAAGGATTTGTCCAAGATTAATAGTTTTATGATTTATAGGCTGGCAAAGTGTGAGCAGCGCCGCACCTCCGAAACAGCCAGATATACAATTATCCGCTGCTCTTGCCCTATATGAATGCCATTTCCCCGGCATCTCTTCTTAAAAGAGACATGGGCCATTTGTCTCCCTTGCCGCCTCCTCACCCAGGCTGGTAATAAGCCATCTGCTGGATCTGAGCATGAAAGATTAAAATGATATACAGTATGAAAGCTCTCTATTCAGTTGCTAATGTCCAAGATTCAGGGATGCAGAGGCCAAAGCAGTCATCTCTGTCAGGAAGAGGTAATTAGAACGCTTCCTCCGAGGGGCGGCCACTGCCTCTGCTTCAGCTTCACACAAGACCCGGCCCCCGAGCCGGCTGCCACCGGCCAAACCTCATTTAGCAGGCCAGAACAATGCCTGACCAAATGCCTAATCCCCACAATCCTTTGTATTCATTGAGGGCTGGTTGTATGGGCCTGAGAAGAGGGCCCTGCTGCTTGTGTGTATACTTGTAGACGCTAATGGATATGTGTGTGTGTTTCAGGGTGGGGGGTCAACTTCAAGCCCAGGCAAGGCGTGTGATTATTTCACTCACTGTCATTAGATCTTCATTTTTGTGTGTGTGTGGAAATAAGGGATATGGTTTTGTGTGCACATTATTTTTGGGGGGGTGGGCATTGGGGGTCTAACCCTTGTTAATAATGAGAGATTAGAAAAAAAACATTTATTGTGAGTTTGATCACATCTAAAAGATGGCAGAAAGAGGAACAATATAAATTGGCCAACAAACAGGGGGAGATATGAGTTATACAGAAGACGGTGCCTTTCTAACATCCTATGGAGTAAACCTGAAAGTTCAGGATTAAAATAGTCAACATTTCCCATTTCATTTGTATTATGGAATGCTGTTCACTCATTCACCAAACAGGGATTTACAAATCATTGTTAAAACGGTGCAGGTGGGCTCTTGGTTTTGCCCTGCCAATAAGTAACACCTTTAATTAAAAAATTTAAAGTTAAGACCTGTCCAAGGTCTCCAGTGACCCAAAAAGAAAAAGTGGGTTAAGAAAATATATAGATGAATAGAACCAAGACCAAAGACCAGATCCTTTTTTTTACAACCCCACCCCGTGACACTGGGAGAAATAATTACAATAATCTGCAGGTGTGATGATTATAAACTTAACCAGCTGTAAGACCGGTTTCTACACAACAAGTAGAAAATCCCCTTAGAACACGTGAATACAAAACAAGAATACAGTCTACTTTAACAAAATGTAATTGTTGTAGGTATGCAAACAGAAATGGCAACAGCAGTTAATGTACTTGCTGTGAAAAAGGATAGTGGGAAACATAGGTGTCAGAACCATTTTAAAGGGGAGGGGGGGGCACTGGTGGGGGGGTCTGGGGTTCCTCCCCCATAAAATTTTGAACGAAATAGATGCCATTTCCTGCATTCTGGTGTATTTTAACAGGTCCTTAAACATACTTTACCTACATAAATAAGCACTTGATTTAACAATTATTTCAGAGACAGATTCTTCATTAAACTATTTCTGTTTTTAAACTCACTGCTATGGCTGAGTTAAGGTTAATTAATGTGACCCAATTTATCATATCCATGACCTAGGAGGTGCCTTTTGCTATTATATTGTTTATTCTTTATTTATTTGTAACACATTTCATTGTGCCAAATAATGATGACTGCATGTTTAAAACTAATATTGATAACTTTACCTAATGAACAGGTGCAATATTGGTAATCACAAACAGTCAATTTACAGGGGTGTTTCACTTTTTCTGACTTAGTGAGGCCTACTCAGAACCAAAAGGGACAGAGCATCATGCAGCCTTCAGAACATAAAATGACATTGTGCTATGGTGACAAAAAAACATTTCTCAGTTTGTTCATCTGAATGTAATTACGAAAAATAGGTCTACAGGTTCCCTCCTACCCTGCAGTGCCACTTCAATTTCTACCACTTCCTACAAATTAAATTGAAAAATTAAATAAGCCCATGATTTTTATACTTTTCAAAATATAATAAAATTTAGTTTAATCAGGCTTTGTAGTTTAATAAACTTCACACAACTGAATCGATTCAAAATAAATAATGATTTGAGTTAACGTTTTAGATTTTATTCATAATTTCCCAGCAGCACCTTCATCATCATCATCATCACTCACCTGAGCCACAGAACTACCTGCTGACCCTGACTCTCAGCTCCTGCATCACATGAAGATGGATTAAACATTAGTTTTTTTAATTGCCAGCTGTAAGTCTGTAAGCTTTAAAAAGTAAAAATATCATGAAATAAAATCAATAAATAACAGATGACTATCTGGTCCTGTTTAATTAGTCAACAGTCTCATCATCTGATTATTAAAAATTAAAGTCGTCAGACATGAACCAAGTTTTATGCTAAAATTATTTTTAAAAAATAAACTATTTTCACTCTACTCTCGTTTAAAGATGCAATCATTTTATACTTTAATAAAAACACCCAACCAACTTCTGATGTGATCATTTTATTCTTGCTTATAATATTTCCCACTGATCACTCTGTACTTTAGCAAATGCTGTAAATTACAGCAATAATTGGTTGTGATATCTAAGCTAACAGCAGCTACCTGCATTAACTTTACACAGGATAAATCTGATCTGTGGAAAGTTTAACTTTCTTTCTGTCTCTGTAAATAATCTCCTAATCTTCTGTGTGTCTGTGGAAGGATCCAAATACCCATGTTGCCTTCTAGTAGCAACTAGAAGTTAATTTAAGGTTGGATATTTGCGCTCCATGAATTTAGCATTGTCTTCCTCTCATCTAATGGGCTCGAAACACGGGGAGCGACAAACGACAGCGATTAACAGCAGTCATCGCAACTGAGGTGAAACCCAACACACGGGATGCGACAGCGACGGCAGCGTTGTGAATTGCGCTCTGGGAACGCTCGTCTTCACAAAATTTGATTGGTTCTTCTACTGCTTCTTGTAAAGGTTATTGGTGGTTCGCAAAAAAAAACTTGGGGTGTGCATTACGGACGTTTAAACAAATCTTGCAATGCTAATGATGTTGAAAAACAAATGCACATCAAAATACGATTTTATGAGGAAAAACTTACCGTATAACTTCACCCTGGCACCAACAAATTCCCATAAAGCTGCCTTTTTTAGTAATCACTTGGTGAAGGGTCATTTAAAATCGGAAAGTTTGACAGAACTAAAATAATGTTGAAAGTGTTAAGTCTAACTGCAGTGTGTAGCATACTCTCCGCTCAATGATCAGTCAATGAAACCTTCGCTGATTGGATAGCGCGAGGCAACAGCGACAAAAGTTGAACATTTTGCAACTTTCATATGTCGCGTCGCAAGCTCACATGTGCACATCTATGTGTACAAACGCGGAATTTCACATGCACGAGTTTCGCTGGTCACTTGGCTGGAGGTGGGCAAGCGATTGTCACCTCATTGCACACGTCACCTCCCATGTGTCGCGCCCATAACCCGGTGCAGGCAGTCTGACATCAGTCAGCTGCTTGCTTCTACCTGGAACAGGCTGCAGTGCTTGACTGGTAAGCAGGAAAAGCCAGAGCTGACTTTTAGTGGGATGGGTTTTCTCCTATTAATCAAGTGGAATGGATTCTTTGATCGCCTAATGGTGCGTTCACACCAAATGCGTTTTGAGCGTCAGGAGCGTTAAGTTTACATGCAAAGTCTATGGTGGACGATTTCTTGATCTCAGTAAATAAAGCAAAGCCACTTTCTTTATTTCATCCGAAATTAAACAGACACCGGCAGGAGGAAAAAAAGGCTCCAGACGCGCTTGACACACGTCAAGTGTAAATAACAAGTGTCGAGCACAAGCGTCCAGCTTGAAGCGTTGGATGCATTTTTGACGCTCAAAACGCTTTTGGTGTGAACGCACCATAATAGAAACAGTGCTGGGTGAACTGATGCGATGAATGTGGAGGGGTCCAAACGGATACTTTTGAAAAGTGGGGGGACACATCCCCTTCACTTACTATTGTTGCGACGCCTATGGAGGGAAACTATACCTCTGTAGCCCAAGCTCTGAAGTTCAATGGTTTTACCCAATATCCCAAATTGTTTCAAACATGCGCGATGTGCTTCTGTCTCCACACTTCCAGTAAATAGTTATAGCTTTATACTAAATTCAGTTGTAAGATTTTCATTGTTAAAAAATTTGAGTTTTTAATTTATTTATTTTATTTTATGCCTAAGAGTAACAGGTTGAGGATTATTGTCACTATAAGAAAAAAGGCAAATTCTTCTTTTAGGGATGCTGAAATTAAACTGAGACTTATTTGTGAATATATGAGTTACACTGACATAATAGATTTGCACTGAAATTTACTGATACAGGCACCTTATCTAGGAATTTTTATTCTTTCCTCAACAGAATGAATTTTTTTTCTGCCTTAGCTCTATATTTTCTTCATCTCTAATCAGTCATGTATAACTCTGAAGTGTCAAGCTTTCAGCTGTGAGCTCTACTAAAAGATTAAATTAATTATCAATGTAGACAAGAGAACTTTATTCACTTACAATCTCCAGAGCTCACTGCACACAAGGGGTCTCAGTGTGCCATTTAGTTAGAAAATCTCAAGTTTATCTGGAAGGTAAGCTACCTTGCTTTCAACATCAGCTTTTCTCTGTCAGACGCCTTCAGCTCAACCTTCTGAACCAGAGAAAGATGCTGTCCCCTGTTCCTTTTCCTTATAGCCTTCAATCTTAGAAAAACCTGGTCTTTTCATTCTCCTTCTCATAATACTAGCCTCAATTATGCATAAACTTGTCAATTTAGCTGTTCAAAGAGGAATGACATGGAATCCAGGGGAGAGGGCTGTCTGAAGATATATCTCTGGCAGTGACAGCGGGGAGCTTAATGCATGTCTTAGTGACTTGTCCTGTCTCTCACACCCACTCCCCATGTGACCCATCCTCACATTCGTATTATTAAACATATCTGATAGAACTTAAACCCATCCAGCAACTGAGATGCCATGATACACCCCCCTGTTATGTATTTTTACACCTGCCAGCTCTGCTGCTTGCTGCTGGGCTTCGTAGTTAGCTGAGCTTGAACGAGGTTGCCTGCAGGACTTTGCTTGACCTCCGATTTCAACCAACCTGCTGAAAAAAAACCAAATCTGAACTCAAGCCTCTTGTTGGGCAGCCTTCAATGCTTTACTCCTCTAATTATTGTGCAATTTATCTTGAATCAATATGTTTGGCTTCAAGCTTTATTACATTTATATCTTTTTCTGTTCACTTTCCTACGTGCCTTTTTAAAGGAGATTGTGAGAGAAAGACCACCTCGGCCCCTGCTGTCTTGTTCTCTCTACCTTTCCTTGGATATTTTCCTTTCATCTGAGTCCAACTGTACTTTCTCTGTGAGACGATGTGAGTAAATGGTTCAGTCATGCCTCCTGAGTGGATTAAAGTGGCCCTCAATTACCTTCATCATTGACCTTATGAAGTTGGTTAACTGCAAAATCCTTAACCCCAAATGCAGTCATTGTGCACTCTAATTTGGTTGAACACACACAGGGTGACAAACACACATTTGCGTTCCCAACAATATAAAAGGGATAAAAAACGTGTTGGAAAGATCTATAAGTAAAAAAATTGGTTCAGGCTGAAATAATGCATTCTGGAAGTTTCCCCTTTCCCAGATTTTGGTTGAGATCAAAGCTCAGTTTCAGCTCTAATTAACCAAACGAATGCAGATCCCAGACCTTCTGGCTGTGGGTAAGGCCTTGGAAGAATCCCCCACTGAAAATCCACATCAGATTTAAATAATTAATATGACACCTTGAGCTCCACAGAAATAGAGGGGCTCCATGTTGGAGTTTAGAACAACGTCACTGCCAAGTGTAATGCTGTTTGTCTCCATGAAAATGAGCAGGAGAGAAAGCAGCCCGTCCATTGTGCTGCCTCCTTGGCGGATCAGGAGACTGTGCTCTCTTTTGTCATGTTAACAGCGTGCTTTACGGGGTCATTGGTAAAGAAGGCCTTTAGCCAGGGTTCCATTCGTGGCTGGGCTTGTCTAAGACAAGCTGGGCCTGGCTCTGGGGACTTGAAGCTGGGGTCATTTTATGGTTTTTAATCCTCTTAATCCCCGTAATAAGGGGCTTGGTGGAGACAAATCTGCTCCCAAAGGTCCTTAGGATTCAAATACTGCACTTGAGCAACTGTATCATTTGATAACAACAATGGTGGAGGATAGAGAAAGAAAGGGAGCTGGACAGACAGGTAAAGAAATAAAAAGAAAGATAGAAATCTACATCATGATTCAATGATATAGATTTTTAACTTTGCCCTCTGGTTATTAGCTCCCTTCCTCAATTGCTGCCACTTGCCCTTTTGCCTGTCAGTGTTTGCATCATGATGGATAAACTGTTGTGGACTTTGGTCATACATGGAGAAACCTTGGGTCTGAATCTCATGCTAATGGCCCTTATGTTGCCCTGTAGTCTATTAAGAAATACCACATGCTTTTGATTCATGCATGGATAGCACAGCAGTCTATTTGCAGAGAAGCTCTGAGAAGTCAGGGATAATCCAGAGGGCCCTATTGAAATTAATACACTCCTGTTAACCTCATCTTTGACAAGCTCTTTTCATTATCACTCAATTAAAACTGCATATATGAACAAGTTAAGGCTAGATAGGCCTCAGTCTATGAACTTAATGACCAAATAGTGGAGCCAGGAGGGAGTTCAGTCACAGTGGGACATGCAAATACTGACTCATCTGGATGAATTGGACTTAAAGTAAGCTAACTAATCACAGGCTGGAGTTGTCATAAATAATGGATGTACGTTAGAAAGAGATGAATGATTATTTTGGGTTAACTCCAGGGAAAAGTTTGGGTCCAGAATGCATCTCTTATAGATTCTGTTTTTATGGTTGTCACAAGATTAAGTTCAGTTGCTGGGCTGCAAAAATAGTGAGGCGATAACAGAAAAATAATCCATTGCTGACAATGCTAAGGCTTTTTCATAATTTCTAATAGAAAGATTGTCAGGAAATGTTTAGGTTGAGTCATGGTTGCTCGGATTACCATCGAACCCAAACATAGAATGTTCCTGTAGAACGTCACGAGACAATGTGGTTTTATGGTAAACTGTTTTTGACAGGAGAAACTAAAGAACTAAATGATGCACGGAAAAAAAGATTACTGGGAGAAAAATATATTTTGAAATTATCCTGATCCTAGGAGTTTGCCTTTACAGATTCCACTTGGATTTAGAAACTTTCCTGCCTTCTGTAACTGGAACAGCTCAGTTATTTGTGCCAAGCCTCTCTTCTTCAGCTCTTCTTTTTTGTTGCTCTTCCTCACAGGATCTTTCCCTGCTAATGTACCCAGAGTAGGGTATTGGACTGAGCACCTTTAGTGCTGAACCCTTGTGTGGGAACAGGCTAGCTGTCTGTGTTCTGCATATAGCCTGCAGCCAAAGACTGAGCAAAACAACAACCACAAGTCTGGCCTGTCTGCAGAATGCCAGGACTGCTTAGTGGTTGGCAGCCTCCAACACACTAGGGGTACACTGCTGTCATTCGCTGGGAAGAAATGGTTGAGATCCCAAATTCCTCAGACAGTGCATTTGTTACTTAGAATAAGGAGAGTAAATAACTCAGAGTTTGCATACATAACGTTGGGCTGTGTGTGATGACAGTCTGCAGGCACTTAATTAAAGGGTGTTACCTCAAACTGAGTTTAAAAATTACACAACGAATCGCTTTTTACAATCATTTCCCTCGCTTCGTCATGCACTTTAGGGTGGATTGAGGAAATAAATAGTTTGCTTTGAGATTTAAGCTGGAACAAACTATGCACAAAAAATTTTGAACAAATACTTTACTTTAATACTCTTTTATTCAAAATTTACTTACCTTTCTACATGTCTACGCTTAACATATATCATTTTTGAATCTATCAAGGTCTATTAAAATTTAATTTAAAATGTCATTACATGATGTGTGAATAAATACTTACATTTGCATCTGCTTCTAGATATGTAAAATGTGGCAAACCTATTGATGTGAAAAAATTCAAACTAAGATCAAAAAATACCACTTGCCTTTATTTTTTCATTGTGAAAATATTTATTCATTACACAGACCTCTATTGTTAACTTACTTGCCTGTATTACATGTATATGATTCAAACCTGCACTGTGCTATAGTTGGGGTGTAACCAGAGAACACATGCATTTTACACTTTTGCTCAGTAAAAATCAACAGATATCACATAATCAAAATGTTAGACCTCCATAATCCTGTGAACTTAAAAAATACTGTTTTTGTTAAATTATATTTTTTTCAAACTGAGTTTGACACTTTGGACCAGATATGCAAGATTAAAAAAAATACATTAACAAATGAAAAACCTAGCATTCCTTAAAAACAACAATTCACCAAATTTTAGCTCAGTATTTAAAAAATGACTGCATTATAGCCCTTTATTGCTTTCTAAGGTTGATTGGCTGTTGGAGCCATCTTAAATTGGTGGAGACCAAAAGTTATTCAGTTGAAAATGTGCTTCAAATGATGTGCATTGATTTTTTTCATGAGATATTTTGCCAACACCACAAATAATCAAGCAAAACCATTATTGCTTACATTTTTGACAGTAGGCAAAACAAGGTAAATTACAGTGAAAGTAAAATAAAGGAATGCAAAGTTGCTTCCAACACTGATGTTTGCTTTAATTACCAGCACAAACTGGCCAAGACACTTCATCTGTGGTGGTTCACTAATCTGTTAATAGCAAAGCTAACTTTTTATTTAGTAGGTTAGCATTTTTGTTAACTTTGGAAACCGTTAGTACATTATTAAGTTTCTTCTAAATTTAGTTCCTCTAACGTATGTAAAAATATCAATCAACCTTAAAACAGATTAGTCTGTAATTTAACAGTTCATATAGAGTGGTCAAAGAACAGTTTATTTCAGGCTGAACGTATATTTTTTTAGCCTACAGGTTTTTCCAGATGAAGTCATATTTTCATCTGTTGATTTGTTTTAGCATTTCATTATTATTGAGCTATAATTATGAGCATAAGGTTGCTATTCCTATCTAGTAGATTTATTTATTTTTTTATCTGACACTAGAGGATTTGTAGATTTTCTTCTATAATTCTTGTACAATAAATAACAACAGTGTCATTCCTAGCCCAGTTCCTGCAGACCTGTTGTTTCAGACTGTGGGTTGTTCTCCTTTTATCAGGACCTAAGTCCTAACACTACATGCTTTGATCAGATTTGCATTCACCACCCTCATGATCCTTCAGCTTTTGAGAAAGCAAAACACTGCGAAGGAAACTCTGTAATGAGCGTAGTGTGTGTTTGCTCGGATGGGTGCTTTATGAATTCATCTTCTCACATTTCTTACCAAAAGGACAACTGAAAGTGGAAAAACGCTTGTTGGCATATGTATATTGATGTGTATTTGCTTGTGTACTGACAGCCTTTGAGCTAGTTCTCGCCTTCACTAAAAAAAAATAAAAAATAAAAAGAACGCTTCGGGCACAAAGCAGCCTTTTCCTCCCCCTCTCTGCTTCTGATAACGGGCCCTGCTCTCGCTTCTTGACAGGAGCTGAAGGTAAGCACCAAAGACATCCTGACACACGTGTGTAAAAGCACTTTTGATGCAGGGAAAATGGACCGCTTTGCCGTGTACAAATAACAGCAAAATGTCAACAGAATGTGAGGAGTCCGACGGGAGGCAGCAACACAAGCCAGGTTCAAATGATATTACAGCAAACAAAACATGATTGTCAACCACCAAAAGGCCTTTAGGTTGTCTGCTTCGATTGTCACATGGTTTTGACTTTTGTCTGTGTATCAAATCGTTGGTAATTCAAAAATAGGATTGCTTATATAAGAATAAAAAAAATGTTTGGATGAAAGAAGTTTTAATATGCAAAAATTTGATAAAAACTGTTGTCCCACCAAAACGTTCAGACTTTTTACTTCAAAGACTAACCCCCATGTCAGTTTGTTAGAGCTTACTAAAACAAAAACATTTGATAAGTTATGTACTTATAGTAAAAAATCGGTTTTGTACTGTACTTTTAGATAATTAATGCATTTAGAAACTCATGATGAGTGGTGCTAAATTTTATAAACTTGAGTTTTTACTAAAAAAGGTAAAAATAGTTCTAGTTAGACATCCTTTAATTGTTTCTAACTTTTCTGTGGTCATTAAATTCTTTTTGGACAATACATTATATAACAGCACAACATTGTAATTTTCAACATTTAATTTGTAGGAATAAAGTGTGAACTACTGTTTATAAAATTAGCTATGATGATACCGTTACTATATTGGCTTTGGTGCTGTATAATCATGTTTTCTTAGTATTATAAACACATTGTTTTCACCAAATAATTAGTTTGTGAAACAGTTCTTTCACAGCAGATAAAATAATCTAATGCACAATAAGTGTAAGATGGGTCAAAAAAATAAGAAACCGTTATTTTGACTTATAGTTAAAAAAAGCTTTAGGTTTACATAAAGAAGGACTGCAGTTTTTAATAACCAGGGCTGATATATTAGCAAATCAAAAGCACCATCATGGTCAAGATTTTTAGCAAACGTCACACATGTCACGCCCAACAGTATTGGATTTGTGAACATCATCAGTTCAATCTTCACAGAGTACTCAGAGTTGGAATAACTTTAAAAATTACAATGGTAACTTTAGCCTCAGAGTTGCAATTATATAAACCCTTTCACCCTGCTATGAATATTTGTCCCATTTCCTCTTGGTTTATTAAAGCTGTTTGTGGTCGACTCCGGTTATTCTCAGTCAAAACGAGAATGACAGAAATGCAGAAATATCAGAAATTTTCTTTATTAGTTCAAACTTTTAGTTGTAAATTCTAAAAAATAATAGGGGTCAAACTGGTTTGAAAAATGTTTGAACACTAAAATATGTCAACAAACTTGTGGAGTTGATAAAGAAAAGCAGAAACATGCAGAGCTTTTACTTGTGGCCTTTTCAACATTTTTACCTGCTTTACTGAACATGAATTAAAAACTGCATATTCTGACAACACAAGGGGTTATTTTTTTAACATAAAGGCTAATTTTTAGACATGGCTTATGTCTGAAATATTAAGCCATACCAAACTGCTGAATAAATCTCAGTTGAATTTTTTTAATATAGTCAGCAAGTATCAATTGAATTTACTATCAGGACTTCTAAATGTTGGCAGGTGAGAAATATTTGTAGATTTTCAATCGTTTTCTCTCTGCTAGCATTATAATAACGTACTTTAATAATGTATTTAAAGAAATTACAGCATTCCCTTTAAACATTTTACACTGCAACACTTATTCCATCTGTGCTTTCTGTGCTGCGCGAGGGTCAGAGGTCATGGCTCTGCGATGCTCTGGAAGATAAGCGTCTGCTCTAACCCAGGGCTACTACACCTGTAGGTCACTGCAGGGGGATTCTAATCCCTCCGCCGCCTGCTAATACTGATGATCTGCATCTGAGACCCTCTCCCCTGAGACTTCTGTGAGCATGATGCTGGTGTGTATGTGTTCACATATATGTTTGGTCGTAGGGGCTGACAGATGAGGCAACAGGGGGGGCAAGCAACCCGTGTCTGTCATGTGTCTACCCATGAATGTGTGTGTCAGTGTGTGTGTGCACGCACAATAGGGGGAAGGGAGAAAATCTTTTCTTGTGTGAGTGTTTATGTTTAAGTGAATATACAGAGAATTTCGGCGGTTAACTGATCCATTCCAACTTCAGAAGAGGCCTGGATGCTTGGATCCATGAGTGAATAATTTGTAACCTATTTACAAGGAGCCAAGATCTGGAGAAATGGCACGAGCAGGTGGTATCTCACTCTCCCTCCTCCTCGCGCTGCAGACAGATGTGTCTGACTGCAAACATCCCCCAATCCGCTTGTCGTCTTCTCATGGGGTCCTCATTCCATGTGCTGTACTGTTGTCTGAGATTAGAAAAGCAACTCAAGACTTGTCATAACTCTTTTGATAATTACCTTTTTATTGGTAAATTTTCTCATTTTTTTCCCTCTTCTTAACTGACATCCTTTGTTGGCTCAATTCACACATAAAAATGGTGGGAAATGGACTTGGCAATAGTAGCAGATTGACTTCCTTCATGACAAATTGTGTTTTTTTTTTGTCGGATTCTTGCAAGAGCTCTTCAGAGATGTTTCTGCTTGGTGTTGTCTTTTACATTTATGAAGCTGTGACATTTGCTTTAAAGTGGCTAGAGAGCGCTAACAAAAGGTAAAAATGGCATGAACAGAAAAATATAATTAAAAGTGGCCCATTTGTCACATTTGACTATATGACTTTGGTTTTAACAGTTTTGTATCCATTTGAGTTGTTTCTGATCATGTGCAGTTAAGGAAAATAATACAGTTCGTCCAAATTAAGGCCTGACTGTTTTCTGTTGAAATTTTCATTTTCATTTTCAATTCAATTCAATTCAATTCAATTCAATTCAATTCAATTCAATTCAATTCAATTCAATTCAATTCAATTCAATTCAGTTTATTTATATAGCGCCATGTCACAACAAATACCATCTCAGGGCACTGTATGAAGTACAATCACTCTAAGGAAGGCAGCAGATTGTGTTAAATTTTCACTTTGTCGCAGTCTCTGACCCTGAGGAGCACATTGGAAACCGTGGAAAAGGATAAACTCTCTTTTGACAGGAGAAAACTTTCAGCAGAAATAGAACCAAGTCGAGCATTTATCTGCCTTGACCAGCTGGGTTAGAGAGGACAGGAAAGAGACACAGACAAACACGTGTAATTTCCATTTGAAAAGCTTTTAAATGCAAGGGGCACTGCTCAGTGGGTTTAATAATTATTAGAGTAAAATTGGCCAATTTCTGCTTAATTATCCAGTACTGGAGTAGAGTTTATTAAGCCCAAACCCAGGTTTGCAAAAACTAACCAAGATATTTCAGAAGTCTTAACACTTCAGTGGGATTGTTGCTTAAAGTTTGGATTTGTAAACCAAATAAAAAGTGAAACCAAATAGTTTAGCAATTCTGCTTAAGCCTCGCAATACTTCAAACCCATTTCACGTTTTACCTTGAATATTCAAGGTTTTTTTTTTCATAATTTTAAAGATATGCCATCCTTTTATGACATGAACCATAACAAGGATCTTATATTTATCTGTAATTTCCCTTTATGGGATCAATAAAGTATCATATTTCAATTTTATTATTACCAATGCTTTTGTATGCAGATGCATTGATGCTTATTCTAAACAAATTCAACAATTGAACAAATCAACTGTCCAGAAGTTGGTGGATAAAAAAAAAGTTTCGCACTGCTTCTTAGTGTTAAACACGTGTACTGACTTGATAAAAACTCACCAAACCCATTGGAATACATCAGAGTCAAATATTTACAGCTGTAGAAGGGATGCTAAAATGCAAAAAACTAGTTGGCATAGGCTCTGAGTACAAGAATTTCAAATTAATGTCCAACCGGAAAAAAAGAAGATGATTGGGTTTGTCCTTAAGCTAAAAACACATATACAAACCCTGGTTCTGAACAATAATCGTCTTTCACTCCAATCACTGAACACACATCCATATTTTGAAGGTTTTTCCCAGGCGGCCTTTTCAAATCATTATGTATGTGATTTCAACCACAGAGCACAAAAAAAATGTTTACTTTCTTCATTGAGGCACTGGATGAGCTGAAAGCATGAAGCTAAGTGTACTACAGTCTATGGTAGAAGAATAAACATTCTCCGTTATAGCCTGAGGACCCACTTTTCATCTGTCAAGCATCTTTTAATAATTAATCTGTTTAATACACACACAGCATCTGCTGGGTACAACTCCCATCCTCCCATTCAGACTGACGAGTACAGCTGCCACTGTTTGGGTCTACTGTACAGCTCTGGAATATGATAAGATGTTTTTTTTCTCTCTCTCCTCTGCTGTACACTGACAGAATACCGCTATGCATCGACATCCACCATATAGACATGGCATGCTCAAACTTGCACACACTTCTACAAACCAGAAGCCCCTGACTATGAGCCTACTTTCCCTACGTGTATTTCTCCTTAGTGAGCAAGCCAAATAAGGATTGTAAATTAAATACATTTCTTTTTCCGGCAGTAGAGAGAAATGATGCCAGATTAAGCCCATGAATATATACATGGGCCAGGGCTGACCTGTCTCTAGACGCCTGATTTCCCTGGAGGGGTGCTGACATTGTGAGGGGCTCCAAGAAGTGTGTGTGTGTGTTGCTTGGTGCACCTCAGATAGAGGTGAGGAGATCTCCTGAACAGGTCCAAATTGAGCTTAATCTCATTCCTCATTGTGCTGGAACAGGAATGAAATTGCACAATTGCACTTTAATCGACGATCGAACACCCGCCCTCCACTCAACCTGCCCCTCCTCCCCTCCCTTTCTGTTTCCTGCTCCCCTCCTTTTCATGTTTGCTGTTCTGTCTGTCTCATTGTGTCTTTTCATTCAGGGGTTGGTGGGCATTATTGCCTGTGAGTCTACATTTTCGCCTTGTTCCTTTTTCTTATTCTATTGAAAGCCTCTAATGATGTCCTTTCAAGCAATCAGTTGATTAATGTGGTTGGGATAAGAGCAATCATACCCCAGTAAAAGCCATCGATGGTCTAATTCTGGAAGATTGTGGGTTTGGGAATTCTGCATTGCATTTGTTGCACTGGAGCATGTCTCCCATCATAGCCAGGAAGGACTCAGTCAGTCCCTCAGGGTTGATTACACACACAATCATTTGTGCCACACTGGTGTGTCTGATTACATAAGGTAGGAAACCACCGATCAGCTGATTCTCAGCTCTATTAAGGGCATTTGCTTCTTCAAAAGTAGAGTAACGAAGACAATATATATATATATATATATATATATATATTAAAAAAAACCTACCATCCTAACAAAGCAATTATACTCAACAATTGCATACTTTTTCACATTTACACCCTGATGCTCATAAAAACAAACTACTGTTTTCAGAAGAATTTGTATTTTGGGGAATAAAACAAGATGATAACATTTAACTCAGCCATACCAAGAATGACTGTGAGATAATTAAAGAACACTGCAATGGTAATCAGAAAAAAATAAGACTTGTTCAGCTAACCCTGCAGTCACCAACTTACGCGTTTGTAAAAATGAAAAAACAAAACAAAACAAACAACAAAAAAATAAAAGTAGTACCACTGATTCCAAAACATGTTTACAAGTTGGAAATTAGCGCTTAACAAGATCAGCATGCCTTTCTTTTTATTATGTGTGTGTGCGTGTTTTACATTTATCATAATGTAACTTGTTAAAATCAGAAAGAGGCTCTCTCTACACGAATGCTGTAATTAGAAGAAAAAAAAAACAGAAAATGTATGCTTTTACCTGCATTGTTTTTCACTGATAATGATTTCTCCATGACAAAATACATGCAAACTTAATAAAAAGAAATCATGTAGAAACACACGAAGGCTGGACTGGTCGCTGTCAACACATTTACAGAAAAAACAAAATGCTGGTACTTGAGCCATGTAGAATGTGCTGATTTGTTGCTCAAGGTGATGGAACAAAACAATGCAACAAAGGTTCCCGAGTTGTTGTATCTGAGGTGGATGTACTCATTATGACCCATAATGAAGGGCCCTGCTTACCGCTGTGCATCTACTCAGCAACACTGACTACTCTCACACACCCTTACATGCATGCATACACATACATACACAGGCCAGGCTGCTGCCAGGTTGTCAAGTCCAAAAATAATTAGGCATCAAAATGAGTTTTCCCTGGGTTTTTTCTTTTTTTTTTTGCTTGTTTGTTTTTTTTCTTTATTTTCTTGTTCGCTTTATTCATGTGCTGGAACTCGGGTGACTGGCTAATACAGTTAACATGCACTCATCATGAATTTTCATTACACCATTACATGGAGCAGGGTATCCACAGCTACAAGGATGTCATCAACGCACATATGCTGACAGAAACACACAAACTGTAGACAGAGTGAATACGCATACATTTATTCACGGTAGCATATACATGCTGAGAGATGTTTTACTGCCTTTGTGACACATCTAAGTGATGCAAAATAATCAGTCACAACATTAAACCTACTCAGATTTTTTTTCACATGTTCTCTGATGCAGAGACTCTGTCCCTTAAACTGCATTTAGGCCTTGTTATAAAGTGAGACCTCAATGGACCAAACTTAAATTTAAAGCAGTTTTTACAATGATTTCACCAGACTGAAATAAGGGAAATAAGAAAAAGTGTTCATAATCCATATAGTATATTTAACTATCGTTCTGTGTGTAAATCATTATTTCAATACTTACATTAAATACTTAAATACTGTACTTACATTATGCATGCATATGCATGTGTATTCTAGTTGCACAGTGACTGAAGGACTCCAGTATTTGTGTGATTTTTTTGTCACAAAAGTAACATTTATTGAAGGAATGTATATCATTTGCTCCATTACATGTCCAAGTTTTAAGCAAAGATGTTAGAGTACATGTTGAATTACTGCGCACTGACATAATTTGGGGCTCGTCCAGGATCCCCAAACTCCAAACTATTTTAGGCTCAAGGACTGAAACTGTACACAGGGGAGTCTGGGATTTCTGACTGAAAAACATATGCACTGGATAAGGACTTTTGTTTGAATTACTAAAATGTCATTCAGCAAGAAGAAAGGCAAAAATTAAATAGATTTAAGGATCCTTGGTCATCCTAACATCTACAATTGGCACCACACTTTATGTGGTGACAGATTTTTTTCTGCTGCTGTAGGAAGTTGTTGCCTTCAGAAAAAAGAAAAGAAATGTGTTTGGTTCACAAATATGTTCATGTATATTTCTAAGCAATAGTTAATGGAAAATCCCTTCAGATGATTCCCAAAAGGAGCTTGCTGCATGTTTACATTCTGCCAAACTGCTTCTTTTTATAATCTGTTTGTGAGACAGACACTGCTCAGGTGATTTAAATCTTTACCATGTTTCTCCTTGGTTCTGATTAGACCCTTGTTTTTTGAGTCATACAGCATGCTGTAATGTACTGTGCTCCCCACCTCACAAAATACAAGAGCTACCCTGCATCTCCTTTAAATTTGTGTAAATGAAATTAAAATCAAACAACGCAACAATTCAACTAACATTTCTTAAAGAAATCGATATTACCTGATGCGTTTCATGCTAAAATTTGTACTAAGGTCATATTATGTAGAGGGAAAAAAATTACATCACGTGTGAGTTTTTTGTTAGCACAGCTCATAGTAGGTATGTTTTTGAAAAAGCTCTGTTTATGGAGACATAGAAATATGAGCATTTACTCCTCCCTAATTACAAAAAATGGGATGCTTCTACCTCCCAGAGTGATGTAAGGAAACTGTAATGGGAGGGCAAAGTGGGATAAAGAAGCGGTGAACTGGGTTCTGCAGAGAATTAAGGAAATGACTTGTTAAGAAATTGTTAGGTACTCAACACTTCTTAAAAAAAGTTTTGTTATTGTGACACTTTAATGGAAATATCATTAAGATTGATTCCACTGAAGGCAGTATATGTCATCAGCTAATGAGCTGCAAGCTGTAGCTCATGTTTGATGGATTTATTTTGATAGGCTTTGTTTTTGACTTTGCAAGCAAATATTTCATTTAAAAATAATCAGTATTATTATATTACATTTACACTTTAAATGATTAAACTCTCCTGACTTTTCAAATGATGTGACTGGTAATCATCTGGAAATATGAAGTCACTGCATGTGTGTCCACACTGTCCCACAGGATTAACATTGTCTCAAGCTCAACACATCTGTACAAGCGTCATGGCTCTCTTGTAAATCTCCATGTGTCAATACGCAACAAGAGTGTGGATGTAACCTCCTGGTGCAAAATGGGTATTCTCTTGCTGATTTGCTCATGCTCAATTACCCAAAAACCCATGGGGTTTAGAGAAGATAAATACACATCAGCTGAGCTTGATTTATTTCACTGTCTCACAGCAACCTGGAAATAAGGCATGCATGTCCAATCCCTCCCTCATGTATAGACTCCTTCCACACCCTCCTATAGAAATGCAGCAATGATTTACTTGCAGAGATTAGTATAATCATAATTAATGCTGTCAGTTGAGAACTTTACTATAAGAGAAATATCTTAAACAGCTTTACAAGTCTGATATGAAATACGTTTGATGAAAAATTAATCAACAGATTCTTAAACTGACAATGCTACCACCACGCCAAGTTGGGAAAAAAGAAGTTCATTGCTGTGATGAGGAGATTGCTTTCTTTGTTATCATGCCAGGACCCTGCATCCCCTGAAGCCTCACTCTTCTGCCATCCTTCCTTCCTTCCTTTCTTCCTTTTGCTGCCTTCTTTTTCACTTTACCTAACAGGTATCAGGGTATGCATGCAACCTGCTGTCATCAGGTTCTCATGCATGGTGTATTTGGTGTTTTTATTGATTCTCATGAATAGACTATTGATTTGAAGCTGAGGCCCATTAGAACCCTAATAGATCCCATCTAAAGCCAGTGATGGAAGCTGAGCAATATCCTTTAGTAAAACATGACATCTTTGAAAACTTAATTTGAGTAAAAATGGAAAAGAACAAAAAAGATTGACAGATTGTTATCCATGTTGTAAAAGTTGGCACTCTTTACTATAAAGGCCATTATTATTTTATATATCCCTAAACTCTTGCCATAGTTGTCCAAATGTTTTGGACAATAGTACTATTCAAGTTTAGAAGTTAAAACATGTAAAATCTGAGCAACAGCATCTCAAAAAGTTGAGTAGTTCCTCTGAACAAGTTTTTCTTTGTTGAAAATGAGAGATGAAATAGTTTTAGCAAAGAAAAACTTAGACTCACTCAACTTTGTTTTTTTTTAGATTTTCCTATGCACACTATTGAGATACATCAGGACATTTTGTGCAACAGCACATTCCTCCTTCTGAGCACAGGAATTAACTAAATACAACTCCAGTTGTTTATTTGGCTTCTCCCTTCTATAGGGCTTTGCCACAGTAAGCCAACTTGCACAGAGTTTTGGCAATTATTTTTGAATTGAAGCCCTTTCTGAAGCAAACTGGACTTAAACCTGTAACGAAACCACAGCTCTGACCACTCACTGAACACAACTTGAATTATTCTTTATTGATCCCAAGGGGAAATTACAGAACTTCAGAGCATATCTTAAAAAGGCTGCATGTAATTATATCACACTTCTCTTATATGTGAGCTTTATTTACTTAAAAAAAACACCTGCTGATGATTGCTGTAAGAGAGCTTCAGCAAGTATCAACACTGCTAATTAGAAACAACCAAGCTGCAAATGGCTGATGCAGTCGGGATCATGGATCATAAAATCCTCTCTGTGTATAAATACGCACTCTGAAATTCCCACTCTGTGTGTTACACTATTTGTTATCTCCTCCAGTAAGGCTGAATCCGTTCATGTTAAAGGTATTTTTGGCACAACTTTGTGCGCCCTTTATCTATCTGCATAAATGTGGATGTAATCATTGTTAATCATGTGTGTCTTGTGTGAAATAAAATCATTTTCATATCATTAACAGTTTCCCAGAATCACCTCTAAGTGTCACCAATGGAACCAAAACCAAGGAAACATGCGTATCCCCAGCCTTTGATTTGACGTGGGGCTGCGTACATTTCCACATTAATTTCAGTTTTGGTACATCTGGAGTTTCGCGTGGAAAATGACGTACGCAAGCTTTTTGTTCGTACGCACTGTTGATACATGAGGCCCCTGTTCATTGGGAAAAAAACATTTTGCCCAGTCAGTCCTCCAAAATCGGGGATGACTTAATGGGACTGCATCTGTTACCATTATCTTCCTGGCCGTCAGCTTCAGCTTGCTGTTCATCATCATCATGAAGCAACATCAACTGTTTCTCTTTCTTTTTCATGCCAGCACAAAGAGAAGCAGACAGAGCTTCCTGTCTTTTTGGACTTCAACAAAACAGATCGTTTCTAAAAGTCAGCAGAGCCTCTCTGAATGACCTTGGCTCCAAAAAAAATGACTTGGTGTTTTTTTTGTGCCAGCAAGTGCAGTGAGAACAATAATCAACTATTTCACCTACCTTCTTGCAACAACTTTTTAGATTAAGCAAACTAAGGAAGAAAATTTTGTAATTGATCAACTAAATGTTTGATGCAGTTTTATATTTTACACTTTGATCATTGCAGCAGAAAGTTCAAAACAGACAGAGTTGGTGTGTGTTATCGATGTTCTTTCTGTCTGTAAACATTTTTTTTTTTTCAAAAGTCACTTCAGTAGAAAAATGAATGAATTTTCTCATCATTAGTGACTTTTTTTTTTGAAAGAAGAA
>JARVJO010000061.1:19996294-20024642 GCA_031762555.1 Cynodonichthys magdalenae | reverse complement strand
CACTGAACAGCATAGACAATGTTACTCTGTTTGTGCCGGGGAGCTGGATCTTTGGGATGAACCAATCTTTGCCGTAATGTGTTTTGGGGTTCGAAAGCCACTGGGACGTCATGTTTAGAGAATAAACGTCTCAGTTTCTCTGAAACTCCTCCAACATGTATGTATCAGTGTTAATCTTTGGTTAACTTAAAGTATTCAACAGAAAAAGTTCCAGAGATTTGATTAGTGTTTATGCGGGTGGGTATGTCAGTGTGTGGTTGAGGCTAATCTTCATAGAAGACTGGGCTGCATTTAAGACTCCTGAAGCCCAGGAGTCACCTTTCCCATAGTGCTGTTCCTATAGGCAGAAACCCGGGAAGGCAGATACGTACCATGCCCCTGGTTTCAAAAACACACTGTCCGTTAACACCACTAGGTGGAACCAGTATGCAGGAAGCTTGAAGTGATTCTCCATGGATTTTCTGTTGCTCGAGGTCTGGTAGATCCAAGGCGTGTCTTCTAAGTCCCTGGTCGAGGCGCTCCTGGGTATCTGGTGGTCCCTCTGCTGGTGGTTCTTGGTGTTGTTCAGGGTTAGGCTGTAGAAATGACCAGTAAATGAATGGAAGTCAATGCAAAGTCCCTATGTGGATAGAAGAACAAACATTCATGTGAATGTGATAAAAGTTTTTTTTACAAGCATTATATCTTATATTGAATGAAAAATATAATTTCTAATAGAAATCAGATTCTGGGCTTTTCCGCTTACAGTAATGTGTCTCTTAACAAATTCAAACTTTTTTTTGTGATGACTGCGAATCACTAATTTAAGTCATTATTCATATTTTTGCTCAAGACTAAAAAAACTAAAATATTGTGTTATAAAATATTTTTTCCATGTCTGGAATATATTGAATACTTTTAACCTGGCTTCTGGTCACAAATCTTTGTCAGCTCTATGCAAATTTCTGTTTATCTGACAGTTTATTTATATCTCCTAAAAGACTGAAAGGGGACATCATGTTACTACTGTGATTGCATATTAGGGCTCCTCAGAAAGCCATAAATATCATCCAACCTTTGCAGTGTAGTTTCTTTATTTATTATTTCATTAATATTCTTATCCACATGGGAGAATGGCTTGAAAAGTTCCAGCTACGTTTATGAATGTAAGTGCATCAGTTTAAAGCCTAAACGTGCCACTATTTTCTGTTTTTGCTAAAATATATAATTGCTATAAACACATCAGTACTGCAAATGTAATAAAGAAATGTTGATTTAGACAGAATGTGGTCCAAAACTCATCTATTGAATTGTCACCTCATTGTGGGGGAGGAGTTTATGTGCATGAATAATCCTAGGAGCTTTACAGTTGGAGGCAATAAAATTTGTCAGGCCAGATTTAAAACACTCATATGGACAAAAACAATCGAGGAGCTCAGTGTCCCTTGCCTGAATGTAAGTCATCGGGGCCTCAGCCAGGAGCCAGGCCTGGGTAGGGGCAGATCAGTGAGTGCCTGGTGGTCAGGTCTCTACCCATAGGGCCTAGGCAATCTCAGCCTGAATTAGCAACATGGGTTTGCCTTCCTGTGGGCCCACCACCTGCAGGAGGGACCATATGAGTTGGGTGCATGATGTCATGGGCAGTAGCCAAAGGCGGAGGCCTTGGCGCTCTGACCCTGGCCTACCAAAGCTGGATCTTGGGACACGACTTTTTTCCTCTCTCGTGGGGAAAGAGCGTGAGCTTGTCCATGAGATTGAGAGGTACCAACTAGATATAGTCGAGCTCACCTCATTGCACAGCATGGGTTCCGTAACTGATCTCCTCCAAAGGGGCTGGATCTTTTTCTACTCTGGAGTTGCCCATTATGAGAGGCACTGAGCCTGTGTGGGTCTACATTTGGCCCCCCTACTTGGTGCCTGTGTGTTGGAGTTTTCCCCAGTAGATGAGAGAGTAGCTTCCCTGCATATTCAGATACACCAAATGGCAGTTAAGAGTATCCGCCTTACTTGGAGTCCTCAATAGGGGTGCTGGAAGGTGCTCCAGATGGGGACTTCTTTATTTTGCCGGGGGACTTCAATGCTCACATGGGTAAAGACAATGTGACCTGGAGGGGTGTGATTTGGAGGAATGGCCTCTTTGATTTGAACCCCAGTGGTGTTTTGTTGTTGGGACTTTGGTTCTAGTCACAGTTTGTCCAATACAAACACCATGTTTGAACATAAGGGTGTCTGTAATTACATGTGTCGCCAGGAAACCCTATGTTTAATGACTGACTTTGTAGTTGTGTCATATGATCTGTGGACGTACGTTTTGGAAACTTGGGTGAATAGAAGATCTGAGCTGTCAACTGATCACCTCCTGGTAGTGAGTTGGAATAGATGGAAGATTCCGGACAGACCTGGTAGACCTAAAGGTGTAGTGAGTGTTTTCTGGGAACCCCTGGCAGAAGAACAATCCATCATAAAGATCTTCAACTCACACCTCTAGGAGAACTTCATTCACATCTCGGCCAAGGTGGGGGAAATTGAGTTCAAGTGGGCTATGCTCTGCACCTTAATTGTCGGGGCAGTTGCCTTGAGCTGTGGCCACAATGTTGTTGGTGCTTTATGTGGTGGCTATCCTAGAACTCGGAGGTGGACATCCCGGGTAAAAGAGGCTGTCTGAACTGAAGTCGGATCTTATAGGTTGGTGTAGGACTCTAGAGGCAATTGAGGAGTATCAGCAGGCCAAGCGGGCCACAGCACTGGCTGTTGCTGAGGCAAAATGTGAGAGGGGTTCAGTGAAACATTAGATAAAAACTTTTAAACGGCTCTGGGAAGAATCTGGTAAACCATCCAGTGGCTGAGCAGCACTTTACTAACACTGTGAAGGTGGGGTACTGTTGACCTCAACCAGTAATGTCGTCTGGAGGTGGAAGGAAACATTTTTGGACCTTCTCAATCCCACCCACAGAGGAAGTTGAGTCTGGGGTCTTTGGGGTTGGTCTGTTCTTAACTGTAGTTGAGGTTGCCATGATGTAGGGGAGGGGTGGGGGGTCCAATTATAGGGGCAACACTCTCCTTAGCCTCTCCAGTATGGTCTATTCAGGTGTACTGGAGAAGAGAGTCCAGTTTATGGTCAAACTAGAGATTCAGGAGGAACAATGTACAATCCATGCTGCCTGTGGAACACTGAACCCAGTCTTCAGAATGGACCAAGAGATTGATAGACGAATCGGTGTGGGTTCTCCAGTGTTGTACCACTCCATTGTGGTGAAGAGGGAGCTGAGCTGTAGGGCAAAGCGCTCTGTTTACCAGTTGGTCTACATTCCTACTCTCACCTACCACAAACTTTGGGTAATAAGAAACAAGACTGCAAAAACAGGCGGTCTCAATTAATTTTCTCTGGAGGTTAGCTTGACTCTCCCTTAGAGATAGGGTGAAATGTTTTATCTGGGAGAGACTCAGAATAGAGCTGTTGCTCATCCACATTTAAAGGAGCCAGTCAAGGTGATTCGGTATCTGGTAAGGATGCCACCCTAGGAAGGTGCTTCAGGCATGTCCAACTGGGAAGAGACCCAGACAAAGACCCAGGCCATGCTGGAGAGACTATGTCTCTAGTCTGGCCTAGGAACATCTTGAAATTTTCCTAGAAGAGCTGGAAAAGAAGACTGAGGAAAGAAAGGTCTCTGCCTCCCTGCTTAAGCTGCTGCCCCCGTGACCCGACTGTGGCACAAGCAGTAGATAATGGATGGATAAGGTTCAAAAGTTTATAAATTCCCATTTTCAAGCACATGCTTTTACACAAAATGTTTGTTCAGCTTTTCACTTTTGTTTCTCAAAACTGTTTGCTATCTTACAAAAAAAAAACAAAAAAAAAACCCAACACATCTGTCAGCATATTTTGGACAGCGAAGTGTCACAGCTGTGGTTTGGCACTGTCAGCTTCACAGAGGCTTTACCTCCCAGTTTAACCAGTTAAAGTGGAAGCCAACAGTTCATTGCTGCACCACCTCATGTTCTCAGCTGCCACGTCTCCCCGCCTGCCGTGGGTGTTTACTGCTAAATATTGATAGACATCTGGAGTGCCAGTCATCCACCTTCAAACTTCCGCGTCCTGGTGAAGTAGGCCCAGCCTTCTGTCCTCGGTGTGACACACATGCACACACACACACACACACACACACATCGGGCACCGTAAGTGGGGGGCTGGTGAGTAAAGGGAAATGCTTGGCATCATCGGCCACAGAGTCCCCCCCACCCTACCACCTCAACAAAAAAACAAACAAACAAAAAAAAACATTGGCTAATGTTTTAAAGGTGCAATGTTTTGGCAGATAACTTACTGTATTTGCATGACAGCTGCATTGATGCAAAATCTACATCCCAAACACTTTTAGGTAATAAAACCTTGTGCAACTAAGAAGCTTGATGCAGCTGAGTTCATCACTAAAATTGCCAGGACAACAAAACAGTCTTTAGTCACAAAGTGCAAATGTTTGTGTTTGTCATTCACAAGTGTTTGTTGGAGGGGAAAGAGCTGATCTTGGAGGGAAAAATGGCCTCAAAATAATTCTGGATAAAATGTCAAAAAGCATCAGTAGAACTGACATAGCATCAGCAGTTCTGTTTTCACCACAAGGCTCTTTGTGGTGGCAGGAGCTCACTTGTATGAGGTCAGATTGGAAACATGATGTGTGTGGAGATAATGATTCTCTGTAAGTGTACCTTACACTGGGGCTTTTTAAAGAAGAGGATACAAGAGAGAGAGAAAGACAAAAAACATAACTCTTTTGTCTTTTCCTAATTATTCATGTCTAGAATGGATTCTCCCTCTGTTTGGTTTCCATCACACATGCATAGAGGCCAGTTTGTGTGTGCATCGATTTTGTTTTTATTTGGAATGCAGAGAAATACACATTTATGCACAAATCTATTTGTCTGCAAGTATTTGTGTCTGTATATATTACTTGCAACGTGGCTGTCTCAGAGACAGTTTGGCCTCGTTGGAAGCAGCTGCTTTTCTCCACAGTCCAAATCAAAGCGAGGCAGGAATCGGAACAATGATCCCAGCAGGTTGAGCTGATGGGCTCTTTAAATACACCACGGACAAAACAGCAGCTCACTGGCGACCCTGCCCCACGCCTCTAATCACCTCAAATGAAGTCGAGAAGGGAAAAACGCAGGCGCTTGGCAGTCTAAGCTTCTTTCCTTGCTCTGGAAAAGGTGCGGCAGGAACTTGTTTGTGCAGAATGTCTGGCAATTAAAAATAATTGGGAAGCAGGTTTTGCTCGGGAATCTTCCAAGAATTGCGGTTATGATCTAATGAAGCTTCATTAGGCATGCTGAAAACTGCAGAAAGCCGTATGACAACGGCAATTAGCCAGGATTATAGGCAAAAAAAAATTAATAAAATAATAATAATCATTAGAAAAAATACCTTGGCCAAGATTTGCTTTTCACTTAATGACCAATTCATTAGCTAATTGATTTCTTATTAGTTACAGGCAGAGACGACTGTTTGGGGTGCTAGAGCTGGTAATTAACACAGCATTTACACCATTAGTCAATTGCCTAATTTTCCATGAAAACAACTTTAGAGGGGAGCATAGCTTTGGGCCATAATAGGGCCAAGAGACTGTTTCTCTTCATTTTTCTTGGAAATAATTCTTTGTTACATTTTTTGTTAATACCTATTAATACTTATGTATGTCATGTGACCTGTTAGAGGCAAGGTGGACAAAAATAGGAAATAAAGACAGGACAAAAAATTTATAAAATGAAAAAATACATTAAGAACTGCACTATAAATGTGTTAGATTTCATATTTAATTTGACAATTTTAAGTTGCACATCTGTGCTGTTTGGGGCTTAAATGAGATTGAGAGATAAAATGAGATTAGTTTTGACCCTCGGCTTGTGAAGCTGCAGCGGCCTTTTGAGCTTTGAAGAGAAGCAGACAAAGATGGATGGATTAAAAGTGACAGGTCATCCCTGATTGCAAGCACTTTTTAAATAACGGCCTATAATAACTACTAACAGCTAATTTATATACAACTTTTCCAATCTATGAAATCATATACACTGAAACAAAATTGTGGAATTTATTGTAAAGTGCTGGGAAAAGTGGTTGTCAGAATTTCATCAAAACTGACAACGTATGCAGTCATACATAGTTGTATGCCATAAATATATACTACAAAAACTGTCAATCTAACCAAGTCTTACAATTCTTATATTCAGCCAAAAAGTATTTTTGATCTTGTTTTATGACTGATATACTAAGCAAGAATGTGCCTAGAAATATTTCTTTATTTAAACAAGTCTTACCAAGTGCAACTCTTTTACTGGCAGAGTATTTTATTAAATTTTTCTTTAGCGCTGATGTTTCATATCTTTATAGGTTTTACTCTTTTCTTTCACCAATTTTTCCACTTTTATTCCTATTCATCCAATATTTTTCTGTTTTTGTCATGATTTTCATTTTGCTTCTCTTCACATGTGACTTAAGTTATAGTATAATAAGACAGTTAACAGCACATTGTACAGCATAGACAAAAATTGCAAAGTCTATGACAAATCCCAAAAGAAATTCAGTGGAGGAGGACTTGCTTTACAGCACTTGAAGTTAAAGCAGGTCACATAAAATTGGACTTGGCATGGCTGTGGTGACATTTTGATATTTTTATTGGATTTTAATTGATATTACTGTTTAGACATTTATTTTGATCCTAATTCTCTTTAGATTTTTGCAACTGCTGGAGTCATAACAAAGTCCATAAAATCTCATCTTATAATTCCTGTACTTCCATTGACTTCGATGGCTACCTGTGACTATGTTACATGCTATGAACCACCCAGATATCTCTGAACTACAGGCTTTTAGCTTTTCCATGCGTTAAAACCAAAGACAGTGAATCTATTTTTCACTTTTTATATCCCTCACTTGTTGAACAAGCTACAGATAATCTGAATCTCAATTAAAGACATATTTTGATTGCTTTTGCCTATAATGAATTTACTTTTGAACTGTTTAATATTAATTTCAATGATTGTCTTTTAAATTATTTGAAATGGTGTGTGTTTTAATTAATTGGAACATTATGGTGTATATGTGTGCACATGTGTATGTGTCCTTTTGCCCTCCTATTCTTAACTCTTGAGTTAGTTTATTACAAAAATAAATCCTAGGTTATTGTTTGGCTCTATAGAAGAATGTAGGTTTACCAGATGGATGTATGATGCACTCATACAAAAGGCTACCTGAACATCTTATGATAATTTTATCCATTCCTGTCCATTTTACATTGAATGCCCTGAATTTATCAAAGATCATTCACCACTCACTAATGCCAAAAATTCCTCCTCCCTAACTATGCAACAGTGACAGCGCTTGTCTGTCTGTCCTCCACACATCCAAAATGTCAAAACAGAAGCACGCCGCTATAAGTCAAAAATACTACATGCCAGTCTCAGCTGTTTTTTGTGTCCAAAATGTCATATGAACATGTCAAGCAGTTTTTAAAATCTACAACAATAACAACAACAAAAAGACTTGGACTAAAGTTTCTCTGTAGTCACTGGAGTTCTGGCTTTCAGTTCAGAGGAGAGATGGAAGTTTCAAAGAGATGAGATGATGGACACATCTGATAGAAGAGAAGGCAGTGATTTGGTCCATCAAAGGCTGCCTTCAGCCAACAAACACAGCCTGCGGCACATGCAGGATCAGGCTCACACCAAATACATTGCTGCCCCTTTATTAAATTGGCTACTTGGTCTTATAGTGTTGAGTTCTGGGTAGTTCAGTTGGGAATTTCACATGTTTAGGCATGTAAGACTTTCATAGTGCATATTTTGTGTCTTTATGGTAAATGGACTGTACTTATATAGCACTTTTCTATCCAACCAGGATGCTCGAAGCATTTTACACTACAATCTGTTCCCTCATTTACCCATTCACACAGCACTCTATTAGATCTCTACAAAGCTAACATGTACAATCATCTATGGAAACTAATCAGTGTCATTCATATTCATACACTGATGGGACACACATCAGAGACATCAGGGGTGAAGTGTCTTGCCCAAGGACACAACAACTGAAACAGGTTCCGGTTCCAGGACGACTCACCCTTGCATTAGTGTGATCCCATATTAACGTCGAAACTTCTTAAAACAAGATCATCATATGTCTCTTTCTTGTTCTAATTCCCAGTATCTGTTTCCCACTTATCCCGTTCTGTTTCCCTGAAAAGACCTTCCGTCTTTGTTTTCCTCACCTTCTTTATCTTTCAATCTCCTCTAAAGCCCTCTGCATACCCCTCAGTCTTTCCTCCTTGTATGTTGGAGCTTCCGTTCTGTTAATTAATTCTAATGAAGTCATTTATCAAGGACTTCTATTTGCTCGACGCCACGACACAAATCACTTTACTTATAAGACGCTATTCCTCTTTCTGCTTGTCTTTTTGCTCGTGTGAGGAGACGTGCTTCTGCAGACTGGGCTTTATTTGTGTGATTGAGAAAGTGTAACATCACTCCATTAAAGGTTGTCTGGCTCAAATGGCAGCCCTCGGGCTGACACCAGAGGGACCCCTTATAGCTGGCTGGGGTGAGACGAATGCACACACAAAGCGAGCAACTTAAAACAGACACTTTTTGTAAATGGGCCTCATTGGTCTCTGAAGACGTTGTTAACATGTCTGTTAGATGGTTTCCCTGCCAAACGGGAACTTAATCCATCTCCACATTTGCAAATTTAATTTTTATCACAAGCTGTGCCCAAAATGGGGATTTATTTGCTCCCCATGTTAGTCATTTCAAGAAACGTTATAAGTGAGACGTAGATTAATCTATAACATATATATTTTTTCCTTTTTCTTTTTTGTCGTTATAGTTTGTTTTCAGTTCTTATCTGGAAAAAAATATTAGAACTTCAATAGCAGTATTCACTTCCTACCATTTTGAGGTCATTGTACTGCATTCCCTACAAAGATGATGATGCAAACTTGATGTAACAAAATGTGCACCGTAGGAAAAAAAAATCTTTAGACATGTCTAAATAATGTATAAATGATACATCTTGTTAGCTTTGACTCACAGGTTCAGTTGTCTTCTTGTGCACCAAATGATCAATGTCCTCCTATTATCCTCATGCACTCTCTCCAATGCATCCCCCCCAAACCTCCACCCCACCACCCCCACCTACAGCCCCTCGTCTCTCCCCAGGTCTTTCATTTCGCCCTCTGGGAGCCAAACAAAACAGAATTTTCTACCACAAATAAGGAGCTAAAACACCATATGATCAGTCATGAATTATTTCAATGCTATTGATTTGGAAAAATTGTTGCATTTCCCCCCGGAGACTTTGACCCCAAGCACAATAGCATATGTAGGGAAAAAATGGTTATTATTTTTTTTTGTATTTGTGCAATAAAGAATGAGATCAGTTTTGAGCACATCAATTAACAAAGTGCTAACAAGCCTGTTAGAGCTGGAGAAGTGTGAGTATGTTTTGTCTGTGGGCTCTCTATGCAAATCCACTCGGCATTTAAGGGTGTACTGTCAATTTTATGTCTTCTCTGTCTCCAACTCGAGGCCTCAGTGCCCTGTGGGTAGATAGCAGTTATAGAATATGGAAAAATAACAACCCTGAAAGGAGAAGCTCCATATTCCCAAAACATCCCAGCTGGGTGTGAACTAATGTTCACCATATTGTGGTATTTTCATGTTGATTTTTTTTCTTCTTTTTCTTCTTCTTCTTTTTTTGGCCTGGAAGCTTTACTTAGATGGCAGACAAGTCATTTCAACACAGAATGGCCTGTAGTCTCCGTGGACCTGGTGCAGCTCTGCAAAAAGGACCCAAATGAAGGCGGCAAGCGATTTAACAACTAGGAGTTCCTTGCACCCGCAGACAAGCCAGAGGACACACAATCCCTGCCATTAACATGACCACGAGCTGAAATCCTCTGCCTCCTCAAGGAAAAGGTTGGAATCAGGGGAAGAATCTGATTTTTGGTCTCTGCTCAGGACCACATCTGCACGAAATCTTTGCAGAGCATAGTCGAATTGTAGTAAACCACTTTATTACTTTTTCTTCTCTGTCTTTTGTTATTTGACTGTCCCTATGGGTTTAATTGATGATATTTGGAGATAAATGCAACTGTAAAAAAAAAAAGATTTTATGTTCATGGAAATTAAATTAAAAGAGAAAGAAACGGTGCTGCAGGATTTTTTCTAAAATCCCTTTCCCCTCTTGGAGCAAAGTTGGACAATCACATCTGTCTGACGTGTGATTCAAAAAGAAGGAAATGAGTTTAAAAACTCTGTGACTTAAATCTCTGCAGATAATTTACTAAAGAATTGGGAAAATCTGCAGGATTTTCTTAGTGATGTTTCTTCATGGACTCCTTTCCTGAGCAGAAATCCACATTTATTTATTTATTCCTTGACAGATTATTTGGCTCAAGTGAGAAACATGTTTAAGCAGGAGGACAACTGCTGTAGACTGTCTCAGGGTTGTCTCTCTTTGTCAAATGACTGGCTGCAGATATTCCAAAATGCTGTTCAAAGCTCTGAGGTCGTCCTAAAACATTCAAAATGCTGACCAGATGTGCAAATCTGATTCTAGATCAGCATGGGCTATTACAAACAATCTAAAGTATGTTCTCCACTTTTTTCTTTCCCTTCACACTGTGCTCCCTACGCCCCACTCAGATTTGTCCACCAGCACACACTCATGATGAGGTGTTGATTGAAGTTCAATATTTCCATTAAACAAAAATTGTACTAATAACAACAAAACGTTCATCACCTTCACCTTTAAAAGCTGAGTAAGAACTGTATTTTACCTGCAAACAAAGAAACATGTTTAAGATTTTTCATACATCTTTTTTAAATACATTTTATATAAATAGTAGTAATAATTTAACATGAAATGTTGATGTTTAAAAGTGTTACTAAGAGTTTTCTATTAATTTTTTAATAATCAGTAGAATTTATTGAGAACGTGATCAAATTTATTTTTACAAAAGTCCTAAATGCGAACATTTTATCAAAGCAAATCAGCAGGAACTGAATTTTAACACAGACAGACAGATAAATAAATAAATATGGCCTTGAGTAAAACAATATGAATTTAAAATAAAAGATACATAAAACCTAATAATAATAATAATAATAATAATAATAGTAGTAATAATAATAAATGCAGTTCTGCTATTATTTTGGGTTTTTAAAGTGTGAATTTACTTTGTTGCTTTTGTTTTGACCCCCCCCCCCCCCCGATCTGCACCTTTCCTTGAAGTAACTGAAGCAACATCTGCAATAAAAAAAGTTACTGAATAAAGCATCAACAACACGGTGCTGACACCTGTGACGCAGGAGAGGCGGGGGTTATTAGGCGGGGTGGGGTGCTGAAGAGGTGGGGGAAGGGGGATACACGGCTAGTAAAAAAAAAATCTGATTGAGGCCCCTTTAAGAGTTTTTTTAGGCCACTATAAACCGCAGCGACACCAGCGTCGATGCGTAAAGAGCGTTCCTCTCTGATCTTCCTCCAGGCTGCTCCTGATTGGGCCACAAGTGCCTCCTGTCTGAATGGGACTAAGAGTTTATCTGCTATAAATATTTAGAGAAAAATATAGGAGCTGAGGAATCTGTTGACAGTTTGTATAAAAACAAATAAAAAAAAACTTAAAATTTAATATTACTAAAATATTGACTAGGTACAGGGCTGCGCAGTGCTTCGCCTTGTCTTCTTCTAATTGGGCACCGTGTTCGTCATTCATATTAACCAGGCGCTGCCTATAGAGGCCTTTGGGCGATGTGTTTTTCTTCATTATAGTGGAAGAATGGTGTGTTGCAGTAAAGAATATTTAATGTGTTGTAGACAAAACATACAAAAATTTAAAATGTGGAATAAAATAATACATGTACCTGCATCTCATTTAAAGACATAAAATATCCCACGTCTTTTTTGTGCTCAGATAATAAATAAATACAAATATATTATTCAGACACAACTGACACATTTTGCCTATTATTTTAATCATAAAAAACAATTGTGGATTACTGTCTTCCCAATTGTGAAAGGAAGGCACGACCCCGGAGCGCAGCTTTGCGACTTAAAGAAAGATTTAAGCATATTATGGACAAAAAACGGCGCAGTTCGTGGCATGTAAAAAGGGCAGAGACGCGTGCGTCAGGCGCGCTAGAGCGAAGCGGGGCTCGCTGATAAATGGAGAGACATCAAACTGAGTCATTAGAGAGCTGAGATATGAGAGTTTCAGCGCGACGGGCCGCTCAGGGCGACAGAACCCACGGGTGGTGCTTAGTGTTGATGGAGAGGAGGAGTGGGGAAATCCCACTTCTATGTATATCTCTGTTGTGTGCGTTTGCGCCCTGGACTGACAACAGACTCACATTATGGATCTTTTTATTCTCAGGATATATCTTTTAAATAAAAAAAGAAAACTTTTTTTTTAAATTAATATTTAACTTTGATCATTCAAAGTTAAATACTAATTTAAAAAATGTTGCTACTGAATTTTGCCAGCCTTTCTTAGAAATTAAATTTATGTGAATATAATTATAGATGCAGCTGAAAAATAACATTTAAACTATTTAAAAAAATAAAGAACGCAAATAGATTTTAAGCAACATTTTATGCTTTATTATTATGTTGAATATTTAAACATCAGATGATATATTTTACAATTTTATTCCCTAATGGAATTAATTGTAATTATTATTTACCTTGTTTTAATTTACCTAAATCCCTTTGATGTGCACATTTTGCCCTATGAACTGTGAACAAGTCTACTTTTTAAATTTGTTTGACACATTTTACAGATGATTTGTTAGCCTTTTGTATAAAATAGATCACATTTTTTCAGCTCAACAAATGACTTAAAAAAAGAAGAAAAAAAAGGAGAAATACCTCAAACCCTGAATCGGCTGATCAGGTTAATTCAATTTCCTTCCAATTAATTGAACATAACAGCCACATCCATGCAGCCTCCTGCAGGAGTGAACATTTTAATGACCCCCTCCCCCCTCCGTAATTCAATTAACCGCCTCCATCAGCTCCATCATTGATTTGTGAGGGAAGAAGAAAGAAAGAAAGAAAGAAGGCAAAAAAAAAAACTGCTGAAAGTTGAGTTCTGCAAAGTAGAGCCGGCCTGTAATTGCTAAAGACACAGAGATCGGAGGGAAGAGTGGGTGGTGGTGGATGGCGGTAGGGGGGTGGTGGTGAGGGGGAGGCTGGGCTGAGGTGGCCTTGTATAAATAGTGTGCTCTCAAATACACAGTCACAACAGCAGGAGTGATCTCACCTCCTTCTCCACCCCTTCTATCCGCCGCCGCTGCTGCTCGTCAGCCCGCAGAAAACTGTTTCTCCGTGCAGACGTGGATTTTTCCCCCCACCTTTCCCCCCCTTCTTCTTTTTTTTTCTTCTTCTTCCTCCTCTTTTCCAGCCCCCCCATTCGGCTGAGAACAAGAAACGGGACCACTACTAAGTGGAGCGCACAGAGAGTCCACCGACCATGGAAGAACTTACGGCATTCGTGTCGAAGTCCTTCGATCAGAAGAGCAAGGAGACCACCAAGGAGAGCATCACGTACAGGGAAGTTTTGGAGAGCGGCTTGACGCGGGCGCGGGAGCTCGGCAGCCCAGAGAGCAACCTGCAGGACATAACGGACACCAACCACTGCCCCGTGCACCTCTACAAGGAGCACGTGGAGCTGGAGAAGGAAAAACTCAAGGACTTTAATGTTTCCAGGGCGACTGAAGGTGAGCTTTTATTTATCATCTTGTTGCAATTTGAAATCAATGCGGCGCGTCGAGCAGTTAGTTAGATTCAGTTTTTATTTGGAGAGGAGCGATCTTTTACAGGTCGTGCGTGAAAAATATTAAACACCAAGGAAAAAAGGTTCGGTGAAAGCATTTGAAGGAAAATTAGCACCTTATATTGTGATTATTTGACTCAGCAGGAGGCAGGCCTTTAATGCGACCGTCATTTTAGCTGTTCCATGATTGTTTACAGACATCCTCTCTCCAGCCAACGGGAAAATATACACCCTACCAGATTTCTACCTGTATTTAATTTTCCTAGTTCGTTTTCATTTGAGGCCTACGTGAAGATCTTTTTAATAATTGACTTTCATTATTTGAATTTCTCAATTTGTTCCTAAACAAACGTGCGTAAATCCGATCCGCCTATTTAACGCACAGCTGTATTTTAATTGTCACACTTTATTATTAATTGCGTATCATTTGTGATATTTTGCATCCGTGAATTTAAAAGATAATCTGAAATGTTAGCCTTTAAAACTACAAGGCATGTCTCTTCCAGGCTGTGCGCTTTTAGTTTAGCTTTTAAGTTGAAGTTTTACATTAAGTTTTACATTAAACTAAAGATATATGCCAAACTCTTCAATATAAAACAACATGCCTTTTTCTACAAAGCATCGGGACAGGCCTTGGTTTCACTCAGTGGTCACACAATGAGCACCAACTCCAAAATATTTGAATCTAGATTTATTTTTTCTGTCTCCGTGATGAAAACAAACCTTAGAAATCAGAACTCGTTTAGAAAACAACAACAACAACAACAACAAAATAATAATAGTAATAATAATAAAAATGCATTTTGAGGATAAAACAGTTGCACACCAGGAAGTTCGAAACAGGGCAGAACAGAGTTGTAAGCAGCTGACTTGTCTGTTACCAATAATAGTAACAGTAATTTCACTGAACAGGATGTTAAAAAGGAAAGCTTCAAATCTGCAGCCCTTTAAAGAAAATGGCGTCAAATAGACATTTGATTGTTTACTTGAGAAAAACAAGTCATGCGTTACCATTGTTGTTTATAGAATAAATTACTTTCAGTACTTTCACGTGTAAAAAATATTTTCCAATTGAACTCTCCTGTGTGTCTAAATCTTCCCTGACGAGGCTCAGCTAAAACTTCTGGTTTTGTGGCCTTTGACTTTACGCACCGATTTATGGAGACCCTTGTTTGGAACAAACAGTCTGTTTAATGTTGTATGTTGGTGTTTAAAAATCTCTGGCCCCGAGGCCTCCATGAAAACCCAGTGTAGAATCTTAGCGGAGGACCAGGATGACGCACGCGCTCGTGTGTATACGTGAGTGTGGCTCCTTTAGGAAAGTAAAATGTTAAAAGCTTTGCCTGTCTTCTTTTTTGTCTCCAATCATGGCACCGATTACTAGGAATCTATGAGTGCAAGGAGAAAAAAGAGGACGTGAAGTCCGAGGATGAGGACGCGCAGGGCAAACTGAAGCAGCGGCGGAGTCGCACCAACTTCACCTTGGAGCAGCTCAACGAGCTGGAGCGGCTCTTCGACGAGACGCACTACCCGGACGCGTTCATGAGGGAGGAGCTGAGCCAGAGATTGGGACTGTCCGAGGCGAGGGTGCAGGTCAGAGTCTCCACGAAAAAAAATACCCACCTTAAAATCACTAAGATGCTGCTGAGCGAGAAAGGACCTGTTTTTTTTTAATAGGGCGATTTCTGTAAGGACACGTGCACAATGAAATCACCAACCTCAGACTTTACTGATGTGAAGACATTTTGTGAAATTTTGTTGGACTTTTTTTTTTTTTACAAATTCCGATACCGCCTGCGAAATATGGAAATCTAAGTGTATTCATCAAACCGACACTGTTGTGTCTAAATATACACGCGCGTAGCTCCAAAAAGCGGAAAACAGAACATCAGGCTGACTGAACAGAAATTAACTGCTTAGAAACAACACGTCAAAAATAAATCAATATTTTGCCCTTTAATGTATTCTTTTTTTCATATTTTTATTCTCATATTCCTGCTAAAGAGTTGTATATCTCTTTGGGGCTTTTAAAAAAACTGCGTCCACAACAACAACAGAATAATAATAACAATAATAAGAATTAAGAATAATATTAATACTAATAACCCATTAGCTGGGTACATTGCAACAATATTATTTCAAATTTAAGGTTGAATAAGTTTGTTCATTAGGCAGTTTAACTTTACAAACACATTTTAAAAACCATTTCACTCCCTATTAATGCTAGTTAGAATTAATAATTTAAGATAATGTAAAACGAATTACTAAATTCTAATACTCCTTTGTAAAGGATATTTTTAAAGTAAGATATATCAAGTAATAATTTAAATTTATTGTTATATGAATTCACGTTCCAGCATGAAATCATGTTTATATAGAAATAAATATGTCCATTTTTGTCGGCTGTAAAATTTGCTGTAGTTGAACAGTTTTTTAATTCTAAAATATAATAAATGAATAGAAGGAAAAATGCAGTCTACTAGCTTCTCTCTTATAATAATACGACATATGCATAAAGACGTTGGTTTATTAGCAGTCGTTTATGCAGAAATGACTCAAACAGCTGCGCATCATCCAGGATTAAAAAAACAGAAGAAAGCTCACAGAAACTCTGTCTTGCGATCTCCTACAGCAATTTAATGGAGGGTGGGAGTAAATAAAATAAAAATAAATAAATAAAAAATACCTCCCCAGCAATGATGAAAATGAATGAAGAGCCTGAATGGCTGCTTGAAGGCACTCGCTCTGATGTCAGCTCGTATCCCTCCTCATTTTCTGTGTAATATCCGCCACTTGATGTAGTATCCCCCATAAAAACAGATTAGAAATAATTCGATTGTGGAGCAACTGTGCTGCTGTTCAGATTGATCTAATCGGATGAATCAGGCCCATCATAGAGCTTTATGAGCACCGTTTGAAGCGAACATTGTTGCTCATATATATATATTTATATTTATATAGATACGTGTGTGTGTGCGCGCGCGCGCTTTTGATGCTTGTACATGAAGAGAAGACCTTAGCCACAGCTGACCCAGTGTGTTCATTAAACCCATGGTCTGAATGGAGTTCATAAAGTCTCAGCAGAGTGGCTGTGTGGGTTTTCTCAGAACAAACAGGCCTCGTGCAGCAGACGTGACTCAGTTTTTGGTGTTTTCACGCGCAGCAGCAGCGGCAGGTTGTGAGAGCCGCGCTCTGAGCAGCTGTCAATGAATCTAATTGAAAGTTATGAGAGCTCGGTGAGGAGCAGGCACTAATTCACTTACGACTAATATCTTTGGCTTGCCGGCGCGCCGCTAAATTAAATGTCATTATTCACTGTCTCTAATAAAAAATCAAAACGGAAATGAGATTAGGGGATTTGTGAAGCGCATCATTGAGTGCTCCTTAATGAAGAAATAACTGTCCGAACCGGTGTAGTTCACTTTGCTTAACATACTGGCAAGTAATTGGAATTGATCTCGCGCGCCCCCCTAATATTAGCCCCCGACATATCTGAGGTAATCGCTGCTCTGCAAAACAAACAAGCAAACAAATTTGTTATTTTTTTCGATTTGAAGTTAGGGTGTGTGTGTGTGTGTGTGTGTGTGTGTGTGTGTGAGGGATGTTATTTAACGAGGCAAATGAATTTGATGATGATTACCAGCAGGGCCACGACCCACAGCTTCAAACACGCAGCACATTACAAGATGATTAACGACTTTTTTTTTCTTTCTCAGATATCTTGACAACACATCATCACAGTCTTCCTGGGTGACGATGTTTCATCGTGGTGGCTTATAGGCTGATTTCAATAGTCTATAAAAGTTTTCTCATTATTTTCTGGTCTAAATTAATTTATTCCAATGATGGGGAAAAATAATCTGTTTGATTTACAGCAAAATATATATTTTTACTTTTTTAAATGCACATAGAATACAATATTTTTCTCACACTTTTTTGCAGATTTATAAAAAACAAAAGAATGGATTTACTGTTTATTCACACAAAATTTTTAAATATAACAGTGAAAAAAACACTAAAATAAAGGAGACATTAAAAGAAGAAATTAAATCTAAAAAAAAACAGACACCAAATCTGCTCAATTTGGGTTTCAATCCCTGAAAAATCAAACAAAAACGAGTCTTCAGAGAGTTTAAATGCTTAAAAGTCTCAGCGGTCTGAATATTGTTTTACTAACTTGGAGCAACCACTGAAAAAAATCAAACCACCTTCATATTATTATTGTGATCTTGCACCATGCGTATACATAGGTATTTCCTGGCCCGTCTTTGAAATATTCTACCTTGGAGACAACATTATTAATATTATTTTTATACCTGACACATCTAACATAGAAAACAGAAAACAATATTCAACTTCATAAACTATAATCAGTAAAAAGAGTAAAAGAAGTCCGTAAGGCTGCTGCAGTCCAATGAGTAAGGAATTTCCAATGCTGTTCAACGTTTGACAAAGTACATCATCAAAACAATTACATTGTTGTATTTATTCCTTTGTTTAATTATTTTTAACTTTCATTTTTAACACATTATTTTTCTGTTTTTTTGCAGGTTTGGTTTCAGAACAGAAGAGCGAAATGTCGAAAACAAGAGAACCAAATGCATAAAGGTAAAAATCTCATCTTCCACCTATTCTGAACCACATTTCTTTTTCTTGTACATTCTATAAATGTTACTATTATTGTCAAAATATTTTGGCTGAAAAAAACTCCCCATCTCACATAACAACACCTGTCTGGCTGTCTGACAGACATCTTTCCCTTCTCTCCAGGTGTCATCCTGGGCAGCGGCAGTCACCTGGATGCATGTAGAGTAGCTCCGTATGTCAACATGGGTGCCCTCCGAATGCCCTTCCAACAGGTAGGTTTCCTTCTTCATCATCTCCGAAGCTGACAGTTTTCTTTAAAAAAATCCAACATAATAGATTGGGAAACACATGGTCAGGTCGAATAAAACAGTAGAAACACATCTGATTGGATGAAACTTTGTGTTTAAATCACAGCATCAATGCAGCTACTATAAATGCTGCATGCTGAAGAAGGAGAGAGCATCTCAGACCTCTGTGCACCTTTCACCTCCTTCGCACTCCAGTTGTGACGGCTGTGTTGTCCGCTTGACCCCTGTGAGAAGCGGTGGCCTAATTAAGCCAACGGCATGGCAGGCGTGAGCACATAAAAGGGGATGATGAAAGCAGCAAACGGGGAGGGCAATGATGGATATTGGCGTTGAGCTGCACTGGCAGGGGTGGAGGCTGCAGGCCTGCATACTCAAAAAGGCATGCTGCATAGTGCTGAAAGTGGCCGTAGGCGTGCACAGATACAAATATTCCAATATATGCTTGTAAAATGTGGTTTGCTGGGATTGGAGTTCTAAAGTGGACTTGTAAAACCCATAAAATGTACTAATATACTTGGATGATTTGTTGCAACTGAGCATTGAAAAACGTCTCACCTACCTGATGCATAAATATTTTGAACAATTTATTTTTATTTAGCAGCAGATTGATTTCATTTACAAACCCTCACCAGAATGAATCTGCCACATCAAGCCCTTCATTAAGTGCTCCTACATTTTAATTAGACGTCAATGACACCAAGCGGGTGGAAATGATCAGTCAGTGCTGCAGTTTCTTGCTTGATAGTTAAGATTTATGTTGTTGTTTGCAACTTGTGCTTCAAAGTAATATTTCTTTTCATTTCACTTCAGCTTAAGTGATTTTTTATTTTTTTTTATTTTGGTGTTTAATATGCCAATTCAACTGAAATCAAAGTGAGAAAAAGATGACTTATTTAAATTAAAACTTAGTATAGTTCTATTTCGGTAGAAGAAGAAAGCTTGAGACACTTGAGTTTCCCTCCATCTTTCCTGCAGCGTTTAAAACACATGAGAAATGGCAACAGGCACAGCTCTCTCCCTCTGAAGTAAGCTGATGCTTAATTTTCACCTACTTCTCATAAAATAATTGCAAAAAATGTGAAAACTGATATCCTATGCTCCTTCTGGTTTCCTCTGTGTTTTTTTCCTCTTGACTCAGGAATATGCCTGAATAAATATTTATAACTCCAAATCTTTTTAGCGCAAAAAAAATTGTTTATTTATGCAATTGAATCCATAATCAGGATAACAAGCCTGCGTATTTCCATGGGTATAACCGCGTCCTCAGTGTGAATTACAGAAATCTGTTCTGGGTCCTGGAAATACTTTGATTCTTGACGATTAAATTGGATGCGGTGTCTGAGAACGATGTATGATTCATTAAGTTTTGAAAAGCTGAACATGAAAAAGAAGCGCGGGGCCTTAACTGTTTTCTTAGAAAACACGGCGTAAGCAGCAGCTTTGAGGGGGAGAATTTAATAGTGGCAGACTGTGAAAGTTAAATCTTAAACTCTCTGTTTGCACACATTGACTGACTTTTGCTTTATCTGCAGGTACAAGCACAACTCCAGCTGGACGGTGTTACCCACTCCCACCCCCACCTGCACCCTCACCTGGCTGCTCACGCTCCCTACCTGATGTTCCCGCCCCCTCCCTTTGGACTACCAATCGCGTCTCTCGCCGACTCTGCCTCGGCGGCAGCAGCGGTGGCGGCAGCAGCCAAAAGCAACAGCAAGAACTCAAGCATCGCAGATCTGCGACTCAAGGCAAGAAAACACACGGAGGCTCTGGGACTCTGACCCCACCGGGCTGCCCCTCCGCTCGCCTGATGCCCATAATCGCCTCTAACACCAGACTGAGCCTGTGAAAAGGGCCGTGACACTCACAGCTAAAACTAAAACAAACAAAAACACTGAGGGGGAATGAAAGACAGACACACATACAGACAGAGAGAGAGAGAAAGTGAGAGAGGGAGAGGGAGGGGAGAGAGAGAGTGTGTGTGAGAGAGAGGAGGAGGAGGAAGTGGGGTGTGGGAGAACAGTGGAAGAAAATATATAAAAAAAGAGGGAGCGAGAAAATTGTCACAAAACCAGCTGCCAAAACAAACCACTTGTAGAAAACGGTAATTAAATACCAATGAAATCACCTTTCACTTTTCGCCCAACAGGCAGGACTTCTGCGGGGCCAGTGGCTCAGTCCACTCCAGGCACAGATCACATCCCAAGGACCGTACAAACACATGTGGATGTCTGTTTGAGGGCCCCGAGGGCCGGGGACCCATCAGGCCAGAGGACGTTAGAACAAAGCAAACTGGCAAGCAGCAGGGCTGAAAGCAGAGTCTCACTGACACTGGTCTGTTGGTGCGTGGAGGGTTGAGTGTTGGGGTGGGGGTGACAGACCCACACACCACCTAACTGTACTAATGGAATGGCTCTCCACCTTTACAATCCCTCCCCCCTACCTCCCTAAATAAAAGAAGGAAACTTTAGAAACAAAACAAACAAACAAACAAAAAAAAAAACGGCCATATTTGTTTCCAACCACTGTGTTCCCTGCTGCTGCCGAGTGCATGATCTCGAAAGGAGGACCGCTGTGGGACTGATGTTTTTTAACACTGCCATCCGATGCTTTCAGTGAAACAACCCCATCACAATCTTATGGACTTGTGCAGTAGCAAAAGCGACAATTCCTTATAATCTTTGCGGAAGTGGAGAGCAACATTTTTGTCTGTTGATGGCAAGACTTGGTTCGCATTCTCTCCCCTTGCAGGTCTCTCTCTCTGTCTTTGTTTCTATCTTGTTGCGTTGTATTTGAGTAAAGATGTGAAGGTGGCCTTTGCACTTCAGGTCTTGTATGTGGGTGTTAAGAAATGGCACTACAAGCGGATACTACTTTACAAACTGAAGGGGGTGGGAGTGGGGTTTGATATTTTCGTGTGATCAACAAAGGGTATATTTGGGATGTTTTTTTTTTCCTTTTTGTAATTTTGAAAATATGAAAAAAAAGCATCAGTCAAACTGAAATGCAATGGTGTGCAGTTTAAGTGCAATATTGTAAATAGCAACGACATCAACAACAAAAATAAAACAGCTAGCAGTTAATCTTTAATTCTAAAAATCCCAATGAATTTTCTGTTTTTGGTTATTTTTCATGCACTGTTGGAGTTTTGTTTTTCAGTAGTATTTGTTGGAAAAATCAAACAGGTGCCATATTTTGTGTAATTCAGATAATTTGTATCACCAGGCACAGCTGTTGAGCAAAATATGAGCACAGTTTTACATTCTGGAAAAAATCTAAGGTCAAAAATAAATATTTGAACAGCTCTACTAACATTGAAAAGCCTAATTTGCATTGGCATTTTAGACGATGAACATAATAAACCTAAACCAGCCAGTTTATTTGCAACATAATTAACTCAATTTTGCATGATGTTTGTGATGTTTTACTACTATTATTTTCCAGATAACTCAAACTGTACTTTTCTGAATAATTTTTCAAAACCTGCTGCGCCAAAAGTGTAGATCAGTTTCTGGTACCTCTAACATCCTCCAAATATTTTCTTTTTGTTAACAGACCTCCATTAAAATGTTTATCTAATGTCTCCACTTTAAATTAAACATATGGGTGTTTATTTATTAATTTGTCTGAAAGTTTTATGAGAGATGAACTACAAGTGTACATTTTTACATGGCTTTGCATTTATTTTTGTATGTTTTTTAAGTGTTAAATTTGAAATAGGAGGTGTGGCTGTAGTGCTTTGTTTTGCTTAAAAGAAAAAAAACAACAACAAAAAAACAACTAATGATTCTAAAGATGTAGCGTGTCTGAGTTTACAAAGATTTCAGGGATGGTTGAGCTAAAAACAATACTCCATTGAATTTGTTGTACCCGTTCAAATGATTTCCATTTCATATGCAAGCATGCCTAAACATGACTCATCGTACAGTTGTTTTGTTTTCTCTCCCCTTTTGATTAATGAAATATGAATGTACATCTTGTACAAGTAAACTATCAATAAAGCTATAAATATTTGTACATGAGTTTTAAAATGCTTTTTAAAAGCCACGTAAAAAAGATGAGCATAACGGTTAAATGATGTTTGCGAACATCTTTGAAAAGACTAAATCACTTTTCTGCAGCAGTCCTTTTGAAATGTTTTGCATAATTGTAATATACTTATTCTCTCTGCTTGTTGAGCTTTATTCTGTTGGTGGAGCTTAGCAATTGTCTCAACCTGTTGATCGATTTTGGTCATTTTACTAATGCTGACCCAAATCTTCACATCCAGCCAGAGGAACATGAGACTGTAAAGTCCAGATTTAATCATGACTCCCACAGCTGGTCAAAGTGACACAAAGAGAAATGATCTGAAAAGTGGGGCTTTAGTAAGATTTTGGTAACTAAAGCAGAAAGTCAATGAAAATGAAAAACAGTAGCCGATAAACAAGAAATTCCATGTTTAAAAAAAATGCTTTTTTTGTTTTAATGACAGTGATCCACCTTAAACCCTGATCTTTGTGGCCAAATGTCCTACATATTTTAGATGGTTCCCTGTGTCAACACACCTGATTGAAGGGACAGACAGGCTTCAGATAATCTTGATGGCCTTCTGATTACATGATTTAATTTTTTGAATCCAGTGTGCCAAAGCAGGGAAACAGCTAAAACATGCAGGACTGTAAAGCTGAAGACATCTACCTTAAAGCAATAGTGTGGATCTTTCAAAGTAGGGTTCTGCAGAAATGTTTTAGAACAATTAATATTTTACCTGGTGTCGATAGCTCCTTGAACAACCTCAGTTCAGAGAAATATAATTTTATTTTGACTTTAATAATGAACTAATGGCTCATCTGAAAAGCACAAAGTAGATTGGTCTAAATTAAATTTTATAATGGTTCATGCAAACAATATTTTACAAACATTTATATCTGTCAAATATGCATTAGTTATTTCAGCAGAAACGTTCTAAAATGGCATATGTTCCCAGGTTGTTCAGAAAGTGATACAGCTGGTTGATACTGTTGCAATTGTGCTTGCTAAGTTTCCCACACATTTTCTGTTTGATGTTTATCTTGCCAATCTGATCAAAATTAAACATTTTTCCAAAGTGAAGTTGTTTGACCCTATCTGCAACAGGTAAGATAATATTTGAGAAGTACACACAAGGTGGTGTTTCAAGACATCATAATGCAGTTGTTCCCTCCACTTGTTCTTACCTACACATGCTGAATTCTGCACATCTAAAAAGGTTTTTAAACTGTATTCATTTCCTCCAGGAGCCTGATTCCAGATGTGTGTGTACAGAGTCATTACTCCATGTTTTATATTGGCATATTGTTTAAAACTCGTCCACAAAACTAGCCCAAGCTGGGTTCTGTTGGGTGTCGTACCCCGAAAAGATTTGCCACGCATCTAATTTGTACCTCCTTGCCCATACATCAAGATTGAGTGATATAGTTGCAGACTGATGGCTCTGTATTTACCCGCTGACCCCTCTGGTTGGGGCCCTGGTCTGGAAAAAACAGCATCCTTTTATGTGCAGTAATAATTAGCAAGGCAGCATAGAGCCATCCATCAACCACCAATGAGCCATGGCTGCTTTGTCAACATGTTTGAGTACATAAGCTATTTATGTTGGCCACAAGTAACAAATACACAATAATATATTAATAGAAGAGGAGGGGAGTGAGGGAATGTGAGAAAGTTGAGCATTATTCTGGTTATTTTTTCTTCATGTTGATCAAAATTTAGATGCGTTACTGATTTGATGTACAAATTTTCAGGTTTGATCCAGTCTGTTTTCTTCTTTATCTTTCTTCCATTTGTTGGTCTGTCTGGTTTGAAAAGTTAAGAAATCTGCCCCTTGGTGCTTTGCTGCACTGGCCTGGCAGAGGTCAAGTGCTCAAGGGTCACGTGAAAATAGTTTTTATCACATTTCATTCTCATAATCCTCTTTGAAATGTCCCACACGGCTATGATCAGATGGAATGTGGACTGTTGCAGCCGTGGCATTAAGCTCTACGAGGTAATGGTGTGAAATGACGGAGCTCACAGGCCAGGAAGACAATAAATTTAGCTCAAAAATATGTAGTTGGAACATTTTTGTTTTGTTGTAGATAAAGCAATAAACATTACTAGCTTTCATATAGCTTCTTGAAGCATCTCTGGATGTAAGAGTCTGCTTAGTTTTTAGTAAAACAATTTTGTGGTTCCTAAATCTCAAAAAAATCCTGTTCTGGCAGTTTGACTTGTTGCTTGAAGTGAAGCCACCCAGAGAAACCTCAGCTGAAAACAATTGAGCTGAAGTGCTGAAGTCACTCCAGTCGGCTGTGGATCAAAGGCCTTCTTTCATCCCAGTTTGTTTGGGCTAGACTTTGGTTTGCTTTGTTGGCTAATGCTCATAACTGTATCTGGAGTCATCAACAGTGCAAAGCTATATTAAAACTAACACTATAAGTCTGGGTCAACACTGACTTTTTGCAAAGAAAGTGGAAAATGACATGAATTTAAAGTTAGAAAAAAAGAGGGAGAAAAACAGGCAGTGAAGCATTAGTTCACATTCCATTCATCAGTTTATGTTACAGTCATTAACAATTTATTTCCACTCTAAGCATTTAGCCTGGTGTTAAAAAACCACTGTAAGACCAACGAAAGTTTTACAGAGAATACACTCCATCTTGTTCTGGTGTCACTTTAATCATCTACTAACATATAAGACTTTGTATGAAACTTAAAAAAGGTATCAGAACTTAATGATGTAATGTACCAGTTGTGACATTACCACACAATATTTATTTCCACATTTGAATTACATTCACCTGATCAAATTTATTATAAAATGTAAATCAGGACTATACTACATCTAAATACATGTTTTTTATGTGTTTTTTATGTGTGTCCTGGATAGGTCAAATGTACCATTAAATAGTTAGATAATATATTTGTGGAAGCTTTTAGATGCATAATGTTAATTTATTATAAAAAAGGGCTCCTGCCACACAAACAATTGCCTATATCTTGTGCTAAAGTTCAATGTATGGGCCAAATGAAACTGCTGTAGTCTGTCACTATCACAAGGCCTATTTCACATAAGGGGGATCACGACTGACCATTTCAATGCAGTCAGAATATGAGAGAAAAGTTAAAGTTAAAATTAATTGGGTTCAATTTGGCCAAAAATACAGAACATCCTTGCTAATATGGGACAGTTGGCTCCCTTAGTCCAGGTCGGGTGCGATGCAAGCTGGGCAGCAGGCAAGGGACGTTCCTGGCCTTGCTGATTCTTTGTGGCATAAGCTAGCTCTAGGAAATGGAATTTGACTTCACTGGTGGGTAATGAACTGGAGTTTGTTTGTGATATTGAGCAATATCAGGTAGAAATAGTTGGGCTCACCTTTATGCACAGCTTGGAACAGGTGAAGACTGGGGTTGAAATTCAGGAGCTTGGTTTGGAGAGGCCTTTATCCAATTGCATGACAAACTCAAGTGGAATCATAATTTTAACACAAATACTTTGTTTGCAGTATAAAAACACTGTTTTTTAACAATTAAAACTACTATGTATGTATGTGTTCAATGATACAAATAAATAAAGCTTATTAAACAAACAGCTTTTCATAAAAATCAACCATATTAAGGAACAAAAACCAACCACCAAAGATACCTGGTACAGATTTTTTTTTTGTGGTTCCTGCTCTACTTTCTTGCTTCTTCTCATCGTCTTCCTCATTCTCCTTCTTCATTTCCTACTCCTTCTCCTCTCCCTCCTCATCTGACTCTTCCTGCTCCTTTTCACTCTTATGACTGACATCAGCCAGTGGAATATATGCAGAATATATTCCACCACTGACACAGGCCTTTTTGACTACTAATATCAATAACAGAAGCATTCAGTATTAAAATACAAACCCAATACAAGAACAGCTCAACACATACACATACAGTGTGTGTGTGTGTGTGTATGTGTGTGAGAGAGAGAGAGAGAGAGAGAGAGAGAGTAAAAGAATTACTCAGTATTATAACTACATACTGTACAGAAACAGAACAAACACCATTTCCTGAAATATGTTTTCTTTTGCAACATAGAAACATGTCTTTTTCTGGTAAGTCAGTAGGGCTTGATGTTAATTTTAGTTAATAAAGCAGATTAAAGATTTATGCAACATGGTGTAACATTCTTGGTAGGCTGTGTTTAATGTTCTGTGTGCCCTGAACGCATCCAGAAACACAAACTCATATAAACCAAGTCAAGGAGGATATGACCATGTAGGCAGTGTTTGCTAAATTGTTGAAACCATGCTGCGGGGTCCATGTTACATGTCATCACTGGCCTGGCTGACTTTTGTCATGCTGACTTCGGCCACTCCACCACAGAAAATGTCTGTTAATTTAGCACATTTGGCTGCAACTTGCACTAACTTTTTTGCCCCCTTTAGTTTATCTGCTCCACTCATCTCCATTTGCCAACTTTATTCTTAATGATTGATATCTGCTGTGCTCTGTTTTCCTGATTAGTTCCTGCACTTAATCACCTCAACTGTTGGCTATCCTCCCGATGAGCTCCTGAGCTTTAAGAGAGTCACTCGGCGTCCTGGTCTTCGCTGATACATAACACCATTTTTGGTAGTGTTCTGAAGCAGCTATAGTTCATGCTAAAAGTATTTTATTATTCTTACCATTGCCTCGTACCTGTCTCCTCCAAGGTCTCGCCAAGACACATCCTGTCCAAAGCCTGCTCTCTGAGGATCTCCACGCCGCATGAGCCTGCACCAAGGAACCAATCTGTCTCACCAAAAGTTACCAAATACCTGGCCATTCTGCTTGAAGCTAAGTTACTCACTTTTTGGATCATAACCCCAAATAACAATTGGGTTATTTAATTTTTTTTACATATTTTTTTAATTAACAAACAGTTAACACTCCAAACAAATCATTTGCAATACCTTTGGACTCACTTGGACTCTTCACAGCTTTTCAGATCTGACTGCCATTTTCAATCCAGCACCTGTAAAAAAAGCACTTGTCTTTTCATTTGCCTCTTGTGTATGGTCTCTCAGCTCCACTCAAACTTGATTTTTGTTGAAATTTGTCAGTATGTATAAGCCAATCGAAATGTCAGTGAGTGGTGCTGAGTCTGACAAAGCTTAAGCTTCCCTTGGTTCTCAAATTAAGAGAATAAAAAAATCACAAGATTTTTCTTCAACAGCTTCTTCAGCAACAACAGATCTCTGGGGCCATTCTGGAAAACTTAAGTCGTCAAATTGTGGCCATAGATGACAAACTAAGAACCCTCTTACCTTCCACTCCTGTTCCATCACCAACTCCTATAACAGCCTCCCAGTGTCAGCCCCCGTGAACCAAATTTTTGACCTGCAGAATATTTTGATGGTGATTTGGATAAATGTGGTGGATTTTTGTTACAGTGTCGGCTGACATCACACGATCTCCTTCCTTATTTCCAGATCATCTATCTAACACAACTTTTGTTTTGAACACATTGAAAGGAAAATAATAAAGATGGGCTTGTGCTTTTTTAATTTAATTCAATTCAGTTTATTTATATAGCGCCAAGTCACAACATACAGTACCTTGTCTCAGGGAACTGTACATGAAAAAAGAACAATCTAAAGAAGAAGCCAGCAGTTTGTGTTGAATCACTTCATCACAGTCTCCCAT
>JARVJO010000061.1:19958917-19970373 GCA_031762555.1 Cynodonichthys magdalenae | reverse complement strand
CGAAAAGTGCGGGGGACATGTCCCACGCGTACCCTCCATCCATTATGCCCGTTATTTTGCCAAGTAATAGAAACAGCACTGTTTTTTTTTTTTGTTTTTTACCTTTCTTTGTGGGCCCCTAGAGGGCGTGGGCCCCTGGGCCGGTGCCCAGAATGCCCATATGATAATCCGGCCTTGCTTGGGGTCTGTGTTGGTGATTCTTGATAAGGTAACCATGCTGTGGCTTCACCTGTTACATTTTCCTTCAAAGGAAATAAAAATAGCTTGTAAAGCTGTCGTGAAAAAAAGCTGTTGAGTTTTCATCGCATGTCTAATCACACACATACATGTCTTTCTATCTTTGTGAGGACCACACACAACAGCGCTCACATCCTCGCTCTGTGCTGTTTTTTTTTTTTGGTAGGGAAAACATTTAAAATATACATATATGACCATAAATATTTGTATATTGTTTGAGCAAATGATGTAATTTTATTGTGGGGGTTATATTGACTGGATCAAATTACTAGGGGGGTCATAACCGCCCCCTAACCCCCCCGCTAATTACATGTATGGTTGTACTCTTGTTTAATAAATATGAATACAAACAAAAATATAAATATTAACTTTTAACCAGCTGAAGTGCAATGGCATAAGACGCCTTGAGTGCAGACTCTTGCATTGTTCTGGTAAAAAGTAACTCTTGCAACTTCAGTTAACTTCTCATATTTAGCTTTGTGCAACGTGTTGTAGTGGCGACTTATAATAAAATCCTTCATGGCAGACAGCATCTCTAACCATACGAAACGCAGGTTTGTCTTGAAACTCTGTGAACAGATCCAGTCCACCTCCCCCACCAAAACAATAAATGTTTTACTAAAATTACAAAGTAGCTCTTAAAATCTAAGACCTCCCCATTGGCAGGCCGGACAGAAGTCACCTGTTGTCAATCACTGGGCTAGTCTGATCAAAACCAGACAATGTGTCTGCTGTTGTCTTTAAAACAAGTCAAATTTAGCAAATTCAAGTTCATACAAACATTATTGGATTTTTTTCACACATGTCAATTTTGCATCAAAAGTTTATTCCAGTAGAAATACTGTATATTCCTTTTGGAAATACTCAAGGCTACATCTGTAGTACTACATGTGGAATCTGACACTATTTGCACACACGCACATTATTTTTTATTTTATATACAGAAAAACAAATACTGTCTACATACATTTGGTCATAATGCCACAATGAATTTTTGAGCTGTGTACTTTGGTTGCTAAACTTGATGAACTTTTTCTCCTCTCTGCTGTTGTTTTGAGACCCAATTAGATGTACATTTACCACACAATGCTACAGTTGGAGGCTAGAGTGCATCTTTTTTTTTTTCGCAAAAGAAGAAGCGTGGGTGAAACCGTGGTTTTAACCACCAACACACTTCTCTGTGCACAGTGCATGTTGATATAAGTAGTAACTAATAACACTGACTGCAGGCAAGATGCTAAGCATCAAATGAAAATGGGTGCAAAGGTTTTTCATTTTATGTCAAACCCGCAATTGCCTCAAAGAGAAACTAAATGATAAACCAAAGTGTATAATGAACCAAAGCATGTGTGTGTTAACCCACTCACATGCATGTTGGTGGAAGCATGAATTGTTTGGACGTATGCTTTGTGGATGATTTTCCTCTAACAGCTTAATTGGTCTGTTTGGAACAATCTTGTCTTGTCTTTGAAATTGTGTATGCGGCTCCAGATCTTTATGATCCATTAAGCACAGTCCTGTAAAGTTCCCTGTGGAGGTCAAACTTACTGAAGCCCCTCATCCCCTTTTTCATGTGTGATTGCTTTATGTGATATCACCCAGCAGGCCTGGGGACGCAGGCCTAACACTGAATGGAAGGTGCAACGAAAGAGGACAATTATCAGGCTATCAGCCAGGTCTCCCAGGGTTAGAATTCTTTTTCAGATTATTTATTTTATGCATCTTTTTGAAGCAGAAGCTTTAAACTTTAACAACCCTGAGGTAACTTTTTCTTCTTTTTTTTCCCTGAGTTTTTGGCTCTGTGTGCATTTGTGCTAGGGTGTATTGTTGGGAAAAGGGCTCTTTTCTGATGATATAATTGGCTATTATTGGATGCTTTCAGGCAATAACTCTGTTCTTTCAGGTTTTATTTTAAGGTGCTGTATGTGCAATATTAAATCAGCTCCACACAAGTCCTTTCTACACCCGTCAGCAAGTTAGCTGAACTGCGACAGCTTCTCAGAAAAACAGTGATGGCAGGAAATGAAAAAAAGAGGGGCAACTATAAGTCCTGATTTCTATGCAATGCAGTAAAAAAGAGAAAATTATGTCCATTTTGAGCTGATTGAAGTTATATTATCACCCATTTCAGCTAATAATATGCTAGAACTGGTTCCAAATAGGCAGTCACAAACCATTACTGGCAACATGTGAAGGTTGGATTGAAGCAGAAAAATCAGCAGATGCACATGTGGTCAAATCTACAAACAATAAATTTAGGATTCTATTGCTGGATGTTGCCTTAAATAAAGTTCATAACATAATAACATTGTTACATAGTGCTACAGCATGTAGTTATCTTGTTTTATATAAAGTTGTTCATAGCCTCAGGGGATATAACAAAAAAATTATAATTTCCACAAATTATTGTTGGTAAACAAAGTTAATTGTACTGTAAAATCGACAAATTCTGGTTAAAGCTCTATCATGCAAAAAAGAAGTTAAATGTAAACATCTTCCAAAAATGCAGCTGTCTTTATTGAGCCAAAGTTTATTTAGAATGAACTAAGACCAAATGAAAAACTGTTCTATCATCAGACAAATTAAAAAAAAATGAAATCATTTTTGAAAACTGTGAAATTGCAGAGAGGGACCATTCATCCTGTTACAGTTTACAGCCTGCCTGGCTGATAATATGGAGGTGCATTTGTGTCTATAGCATAAGCAGCTTTCACATCTAGAAAAGAAAGGCACTATCATTGCAGAGAAGTTATACAGGTTTTAGCATAAAACATGTGTTCCCACCCGGACCATGCCTTTTTTCAGGGAAAGACTTGCATATTTTAGCAAGACTACCAACTGCCTCCATTACTTCATAATAGAGGAGTCCAGGTGCTGAGACTATCTGTTTCAACATTTTACATTGATATTTACTTTGAGAATTATTACATTCTGCTTTTATTTATGTTTTACACAATTTTCCAACTTTTTTAGAAACTATGGTTGTTGAAATAAAGGATAAAATGTATTGTTCAAATATAAAAAATCGTCTGCATAAAATGGCCTCTTCTGTGGTGTTGTGTACTGAAAACAAGTAAAAAAAAAAGAAAGAAAAGTAAATGTTGTCTCTTTCGGGTAACTGTTTTGTATGTTCTTCAGACAGAAAGATTAAGCTAACTTTGTGTTTGTTTATGCCTCATGGCATGCTTCAGGCCATGTGCTAAACTGTTGGGTACCACAGATCATAGGTTTTGCGTGAATAGTGCTACATTATCAGTGATAATCTTAATGAGTCATTTTTAATCTGCAAAGATAAGTATAAATTGAGCTGCATCAGCTAACAGAGTGTGTGTTCTTGTTTGGTTGGTTTGTGCTACATTAATGGCAGACCCATATGCAATAATACTGCTTCCTGTGCAATCAGTTTCACTATTTTCCCAGCAAGTGGCCCCACGTCTCCTGCAATTACAACGTTCCTCTGTAATCTGTGCTTCCACCCAAATGAGACCAGCCCTGAGTAATTTGGGTGAAGATTCGCCAAATTAAGAAATATAATGGGCAAGAATTCAGCCCGTTCTGCTAGTTATTGAATACATCAGCGCCGAAAGCAGCACTCTTTGTGCCCTATTGTTTCTCTGTGGATAATCACATTCAACCCAATCCCATCCCAAATGGAAAACAAGTGTAGTCATGACAATCTGTAATATTAATCTGATTGGGTTAACTGTGTCTCCTGGGCTGCTCCCACTTTACTTTTTAGCTACCTGTGGCTGTGTTTTAATCTAATTGCACTAATTTCAAATTCAAAATCAGGACCTTGCCATCCCCCCGTTTCTTCGTTTTTACACATAACACCCTGTACTTCACATGAACACTGCCAAATTTGTAAATAATTACTATCACATGGAGGAGAAAAATAATAGGTGGCCCCCAATTCAAATTCACTAGCTGGAGGCGGTGTGGTAATCATGGAGGAGAGCAGGACAGGGAGAATTAGGGATGTGGGCTAAGGCATAATCACGTTGTATAACAACCAGCTGACAGTCTGAAAAAGAAAGAGTTCAGAGTTAATAACGAGCAACTTTGTTCATAATACTTAGGACTATATATGCTACCTCCTTTGTCACTTGCGTCTGTGTGTTCTTGCTACACATAGTTACAAACAAACTTGCCACAATCTAATAAATGTATTATTTTGTTTGTGGATGGCTCTGTTTTCCTTTTCTTCTTATTATTATTATAAAATTTATATTTATTTATTTTACGAACGCCAGGTACATTTATCTGGCTGTAGGGCTATATTTGTTACTCAAAAGCACAAAACACACATTCTGGGAAGTTGGTGACAGATTGGATGTGTTATCTGCCTATTAGCACAACAGCCCATTATCAATGTGCCTAGGTTACTGTGCTAGCTGTAAAACAATAAAGACAGCCTGATTCCAGCCAGCTGAGTAGGAGTTCAGTGGCTGCCTGCGTCTTATCACTTTCAAATGAGCACCACAAATCACTTCAGTGGGATGCCTGTACCAGTAATGTGGCCATCAGCATATGAAAATACTGCATGTATGGGAGACCGTCCAATTTGCTGCTAGCAGATAGAAGGTAGGAGCCCACAATGCGCTGAGTGATTGTTAGATGGCTGCTGTGCATGCATATGACATGAATGTATGACACTGGATGCGCATGTCTTGTTCGGGGAGTTGTTAATAGCAGCACAACAACATGTTATTGCGTGCAACCTGTGTAAACAACATCTTTAAAACTGTCAGAAAACGGACAGCATTCTCTGCATTAATAAGCAAATCTCCCCAGGAAGAATCACTGCATAACAAGGCAACCAAAGGGAGAGAGGGGATGTGTGGTGGTGGTGGGGTGATTACTGGACCTGCTCTATTCTATAACATGCCTGCATGCTTGTGTGATGATTATGATGATATTTGTGCGAGTGTGTCTTTGTGTTGAAGCTATTTTCTATCAAGCAGTCCGATTGTCACTGGGGTGTTTTGTATGCACTTTGTTCTCCACACTGATCCTGTCCCAGGCAGAAAATAATTACAGTCGGCTCACGAGCGGAACAGAAGATGGACGACACAGAAAGCAGTCTCGCTTTACAGCTTCAGAGGACGTCACATTGCCCAAGACAACGAAGGGGGGGTGGGGGGGCTGAAGGAGAGACAACAGCAAGATATGAGACCATTAGATGAGAATGCTAATTTCTTCCATTTATATATAACATCCATCAAACCACCCACTACTCACAAAACATCTAAATGTTGTGTGAACCTATAAGCTGTTAAATAAGGTTTCCTTTTTCAAACAGCTGAAATAACAAGGTTTTTCCGGTTGACTGGAAGGATAAAAAAAAACTAATCAAAACAAAGAAACCAAGCAAAAACAATATAAAACATGGAAAGCAGTGACTGATTTCAAGACAAATCAGACAACACAGTGATGAAGACAATGCTGCACATTTTATAAGGATTTATTGCACACTTGCTCACACCCACAGCCAACCCCCATCTAAAAAATAAAATAAAATCAACCCAAGAATTTACATATTGTACACTCAGACATGCATAGGCACTCATTAGGAGAGGGTGGTGGTAGTAGGGGGGATCATGCATGCTATATTTGCTAGATGATGGTAGATGATACTCCACCCTCATGACAAGAGATCTGAGAGAGATCCCTGTGTAACAGAAAACAGCGTTGAAGGCTCCTAATATCTTTGAAAGTGTCGTTATGGTAATGATCAGGCTTGATGCAAAATTCATGAAGTTTACCTAGTATTTGAGGATTGCCAATACTTGTTCTGCTGGTGAGAGGGAAGATACAGGAAAATATGTCACAGGAGTCATGCATGCAGATGTTACACAGTGTCCTAATTGTTTTTTGACAGTTAAGAGCAGCTAAATGACTTTCATGTGTTGGCATGTACGCGCATGGAGGGATTTGTTCATTGCTTTTTTTTCTCCCTCTTTCAGCTGTTTGGCAGAGTGCTTCTTGGAAGAAAACACTGTCTTTCTAATTACTGGAGCCATTAGCCTCTTTAATTTTCCCAGTGAAATGGTCGAGACAGATAATAAATAAAAATACCAACTCGAGAAACATTATAATTTCCCAGTAAACGTCTGAAGTTTAGCCAAATAGTAAAAACAAAACTAAACAAAACAAAAAAAAACATGCATAACAATCAGAAGAAATCTGCAGAGGAAAACTGGACCAATCTGTCAGATCAAACACTCTGTATCAACTTGTTCGTCACTGACAGTTATGAATTTGGACTCAGTTGCTGATAAACTGTGGGCTGTGTGTGTGTGTGTGTGTTTCTCTGAGGAGTGTCTTTCAAACAGCTCTTCATTGAGCACTCATCAGTAGGAGGTCCAGGTCCATTGGAGATGGCGTATTCACTCTGAAATCACACAGCTAACAGGGACTGTCAGCCAATCAGGAAGTTTTTGATTTTGCTTGAAATCCGCGCTCACTTCAGATTAACCTGGACTCCGACACAGACATCACAATGCAGTGTGATTAGATGGCTGCGGAGGCTCACATCTGGGGAACAATTAGCCCAGATGCACAACTGAGCAGGAGTGAACAGAAGTGACAGCGCTGTCAGATTTGACAAGCAGACTTGAGCAGTTTCCAAATTTAGAGTCATTGAAGTTTCACACAGGTGAAATCAGGTCAAAGACATGGATAGTGAAAAGCGGTCACTTTGCTTTGGAAGCCACTGTCACCTTACAGGAGCACAGAAAAACTGTAAAAAAATGTAGATAGGTACTGTGATTTGAAAATGAAAAAAAATAAATAAATCTGTTGTATCAGTTTGATCATTTTGTGTCGTGCAATTAAGAATGCAATTACACTACTATGTGTCCAAAACACTGTCATGTAATGATGCAGTCAAAAACATTGTGCTTTCTACAGTACTAATGCATGTTTCTTTCCATTTAATTCCATTCCATTCTTTTTATTTGTATTTATTTATTTTTTAAAATGCCTTATATGAGTCAAAATTTCTTCTATTTCAAGACACAGCTAGCATCAACTTGGGCTTAATATCTGTACTCATCTTAGTGACTATTATGGGAGTTTATTTGAACCACTGTAGAACCCTAACAGATAGTGAAGTACAACAGAGAATAATAAAAAAACACCCTGTAAATAACCTACAGAAATGATCATTAAGTCAGATTAATTAACTAAGGGTTTCATGATTTGACTTGTACACACATCAGTTGGAGCCACGTATTAATCAAAGGCCCTTTTATTTTTCAAGTAAGATAATCATATCCTAAAAAAAAATGCAATTTTAGCCTTTCTGGTCAAATCTTATAAATAATGTTATGCATGATTACATTAAATCTTGCAATAGGTTGCACAAACTGTTAGCAGCTGGAGTGTGTTGCTAAAGGTTATCAAATACTTCAACACCAAATTTTAGGACATCTGTAAATTTTACTGAAATATAGCCATTTTAGTGTTTGCTAAGGTTGATTAGCTGATGTCGCCATGTCGCCATGTTGAATTTGGTTGACTCTAAAAGTGCTCAGAAAGTGATTACTTTCTGAGAACTACACAGTTGGACAATATCCAACAATCATAGGCACTGGGAGTAAATGCTGAGGATTACGCTTAGCTACCACACCATTGCAGCGCCGAATTAGTTAAGTTCACTAAGTTATAGTTGTTTTTGTGTTTCCTTAAATGGATTAACTGTGGCAGCCAACTTGATTAATTTAATTTAATTTAATTTAACTTAATTTTATTTTATTTTATTTTATTTTATTTTATTTTATTTTATTTTATTTTATTTTATTTTATTTTATCTTTTTTTACAAAAGCAAATGTACATTCATAATCCAGGTAGAAATATCTTTAAAAAAAGTTGAGTAGGTCATTTGGACAAACTTTTTGTTGAAAATACGTTTGCTCTCTCTTCCAAGGAGCTATAAGGCTGAGTTTACCTGTAACCCCTCAGACTGATAAAGCCTGTTGGAAAAGAGATAAAACATTTTTTCAACAAAGAAGAACTCGTCCAGAGGACTTACTCATCTTTTTTAAATGTACATTCAGTAATTACTATAAGAGTAGTTCATTGACCTCCTAGGACCTGGCGCCCCATGTGTGGACAAAAATGCATTCCAATGCAAGAGTTCAGTTCTTAGGAGGTTAAAGCTGGTTTACTGTTTTGTGTCATGTTTTATTTATTTATTTTTTTTGCTAATTTGAGAAGTTATTTTAGTTTACTTATAAGAACAGTCCTAAGTTGCCCAGATGACAAAGGAATGTTAAAAAGACCAGGGGCCTCATGTACAAAACTTGGGTGGATTTCTTACTGAAACGTGGCGCATGGTCAAATCCAGAAAACGGTGTACGCACAAAAAAATTCAGATGTATCAGACTGTGCATACTGCCGAATCCACGCACATTTCTTTCGTACATTACAATCAACGTGGAATTCTGCACACGTGAGACACTCCCCAGACACGCCTTCATTTACATATGTTAAATAGATGCAAATTACTTCTTCCATGTGTGATGGACATGTTTGCGTGATCCCTGCGCAATCAGAAAGGATTTCTAGATTCAGGAAAATATTGAATTAAATATAATGTGAGAAAAAAAATTCCTGAGTAAGTATAGGAGTAAAATATGTTTGTCAAGTGCAAAGAACAAGTTATTTTGTGTCTCAGTGTGTGTTTGTGTGTGTGTCTGCGCGTGAAGCTGCTGTCGTGAGCACCTGGCACAGCCATCCAGTCTGGAAATTTTAACTTTGCGCATGAGTTTTAATAACATAATTACTGTAAACAGAGAAACTCAGATGTTTGGTAGAACATAGATCTTTGTTTATTTAATAGTTGATATGCAGTCTCTGCGCCTCAGTGGAGAGTTTTATTGACGCCTCATGATGTTGGAGATTTAAATTTTAGAATCATATGGATGAGGCTGTCCCTTCGGGCATGACTTGGCTCAGGATGGACTGGACCAGCACAGTCCCGATCGGTTTGTCAGCTCCCTCTGGAAAGCCCCTGTGGAACCAGTGTAAGCGCTGCTGCATGTGCACGACTCCTCGCTGCATTCCCAGAGCGCTGCCAAGCTGCAAACTGCTGATGCAGTCATCATCGAGGATCATAAAATCCTCTCTGTGTATAAATACACACTCTGAAATACACAATCTGTATGTTACATTATTTATTATAACCTCCAGTAAGGCTGAATCTGTTCCTCTTAAAGGTATTTTTGGCACAACTTTGCTCGTCCTTTATCTATCTGCGTAATCTGGATGTAATCATTGTTAATCATGTGTGTCTGATGTGAACAATAATCATTTTCACATCATTAACAGTTTCCCAGAATCACCTCTAAGTGTCGCCAATGGAACCAAAACCACAGAAACGCCAGCCTTGGAGTTGGCGTGGGGCTGTGCATACTTCCACGTTTATTTCAGTTTTGATACATCCAGAGTTTTGCATGGAAAATGACGTACGCAAGCTTTTTGTGCGTACGTACTGTTGATACGTGGGGCCCCAGGCCACAGGTTGCTTCTCTGACAGAGGTGTTTCCTTTATTTGCATTTTAGCTGTCTGCTGCCTGTGAAGTATTTTCTCTAAATTTGTCCTAAGTTTCACTGAGTTGCTTCAGCAACTGTGGAGCACTAATGAATTGCTAATGATACATGACAAGAATGTCTGTCAGCTGGATGTTTGATGCAGTCGGTCTGTGAGCAGGAAAAGAAATTTCTCTTTGAACCATCATTTTATGTGGGGTGCTGTTTTCATTTGGTGAATGTGTACGGATACATGAATGAAAAACTGTGTGTACAAAAACCCAAGCATTCAGGATCAACATATACCATAAAGTTGATAAGTTGAAATCAGTATATGAATCAGTTCATCAGTGTATGAATGTAATTGGCACTGATTAGTCTCCATAGATGATTGTATATGTTAGCTTTGTAGAGACATAATACAGTCCTATGTGAATGGGTAAATCAGGGCATAGATTGTAGTGTAAAGCGCTTTGAGTATTCTGGTTGGATAGAAAGGTGTTGTATAAGTACAGTCCATTAACCATTTACCACTTGAAATTTGTTCAGGATGATGGCATAACATTTGAAAGTGGTTTAAGCAGCCTTTCAAATTTGGCAAAAGCTTCATCTCTTGGGCCAGTCCGAAGCCTGGGTAAAAAAGGCATCCAACAAAAAACATTTTGGCCAAAACCCTAGTACATGTAATGCCAATTCAGCTCTGTGAAAGCTTTAAATGCTAATGTAACAATGATGGATCAACCTCATGCCTGTACTTACACAAACAACACAGATGTACATTTCTGACAGATCTCTCATGGCTTAAAATGTTTTGTGTAAAAAAACCCTGAGATTAGCAGTGTTGTAATTAAGGTGAAATAAAAGACATTTGAGAAGCCATGTACAAACCAAGAATGCAACCCTGAAACAGAGCAAACACAGTATACAATAAAGTAAACCTTCATTTTGAAAGTAATATTTATATGTTGCATTATTGCTTTTCACAAATAATGACTTATTATTGAGACATAACTCTACCCATGGGATAGGCTGTTTTTAATCGGTACTGGCTGATCTATTTTTAATTAGGACAACAATATAATGAGTAATTTCAACTAATTTGAAGTATTATTTAGACACTTTTAAAATTCAGCTTGTTGCCTTAAAGTAGTTTTAGAATCAACCTTTTCTGTTTGTTGTATAAATATAAATTAACAACTACCTTCCAGTTGTACACCGTCTGTCCATCCATCCATCCATCCATCCATCCATCCATCCACCCGTCCGTTCGTCTGTCCGTCCATCCATCCATCCATCCATCCATCCATCCATCCATCATTTCACCCCTTTTATCTTTTCACAGAGGAGCTGGTGCCTCTCCAGTAGTCATTGTGCATTAGGCAGGGTACACTGTGGACATATTGCAAGTCCGTCACAGGGCTACATAGAGACAAAAGCGATAAATAACCAATCACACTCTCACTCACACCTAATCCGACACCGGATAAGCGGAAGAAAACGGACGGACGGACTCTGAGCCTCCCTGGTAAGGTCTATTCAGGGGTCCTGGAGAGGAGGGTCCGTGGATAGTCGAATCTCGGATTCAGGAAGAGCAGAGTGGTTTTCGACCTGGTCGTGGAACAGCGGACCAGCTCTACACCCTCAGCAGGGTCCTGGAGGGTGCATGGGAGTTTGCCCAACCAGT
>JARVJO010000061.1:19943370-19953508 GCA_031762555.1 Cynodonichthys magdalenae | reverse complement strand
TAGAGAGAGAGAGAGAGACAGTTATTTCGTGAAATGTTGTTATTGATAAAACGTGTTATTTTTCCTGGTATATTGCAAATGCTAACATGATTATTCTAAAAATTATGCTTCACTAGGGTATGTTTCACTGCACTTTTTATATGAAAGACTCAGGATGCAGGACTGCTGCAAAGTCACAGAAGAGTAACCCATCCCACCTTCACCCCCCAGCCTCATTTTCTGTCTAAACACACCTTCTCCACCTTCCTCTGGGGAGGAGGAAAATCATTCATTATTTTAATGGGTGTCAAATATGTTTTCCAAATCTACTAAAAGGTTATCGTTGTTACACACGGACAAGTGCTTATATTTGAATCAATGTTAACTTTGTTACTGGGGAAATTTACTGCCTTTTCCAGCTGACCACGGTGCACAAACTTAATCGGCATGTTTTCACAAATTGCAGCTTGAGGGTGATTTATAAGACCGAGGTGACTGACTGCTCTTTGATAGAGAGCAGGAGCAAAACACACATTCAAGAGGTGGGATGAGGGCATAAGTAACACTCTGTGTTTTCATGTGAAGGTCTGACACATGGAGATTATGTATTGTTAGTGTTAAAACCAGCGGGGGTGTGGGAAATTAGAGGCAAATGGTAAATTTAGTAATATAAATGAATGACATATGAGTCTGTACACAACCTCTGGTGGTTTACAGAACCAGAAACTATTTATCCCACATCCGACCACATCCTAGCTTCTGTTTTTTTCCTCACTGTACACAGTAGAGGTTCTTAAAACAATCACCATGTGATAAAATTATGGGGAAAAAAAATATGATTCATTTATTTATAGAAAAATGTTGAAAAAAAACAGAGAGGTAAAGAAAAAAACGAGAGCAGTGCTGTCTCTCCAGTGCCTCAGCTTCACCATTTGTCTTGGGTGAGTTAGCTTTATCTAATCAAGTGTCTTTGTATTAAGATGGATACTTCAAATGCTCTTTTGTCTCTATAATCACATAGGAGGGAGGCAGAACTCACACATTCCTCGCTCAATTTATTATTAATAAGTACATCAGTGGGAGAAAGATATCCTGGGGACCAAAACACCCGCAGAGCATAGCATTCATCAAACGTAAACGAATATCACGATACACAGGATACAGAGGCTCCAATAATAGATAATTGATGAGAAAGGTCTTTGGGTGCAGTGAATCACTGTTGATGCTTATCATTATATAACATCATCTCACAGTTTACTAAAAATGATGAACTGTTTGTTAAAGGGGGGATTTTTTTTCTTGCCTTCTGTGTGCAATCAAGCGGTCTGTTTGTGGCAGAGGGGTCAGCACGTGCACTTATGATTAAGCTGTGGTTAGCGGCACAACTGCATCCTCTCAATGCTTATGTTGTTTTTGCAAGACCAAAATCTATTGCAACCGCAGCAATTACCCTTCTGACAGGATAACAAAACAGGAACACAAACAACATGATCACATCTAAGGACTTTTTTTAAATAACCTCTTTATCTTCTGCAGGATATCGTGCTTTGAATTTTGCTTTTTATTTAAGATGCTAAATTAGATTTCTGTTTCAAATTGATGAAAGATGCAAAACAGCATTCAAAAACCTAGTTGTCTAAAGATCATTTGGAGAGATGTTTTGGCTCAAATTCTTTCTAACATTTGTAAGTGATAACAACAACAGGGAGGCACTGTTTCAAATGACAGATGGGGCTGACTGAATGACTGTGAAAAGAAGCCCCTCCCCACCCTGCTGCTCAATCTGTGCTCTGGTGTTGAATTGCTTGCAGCCAGGAGCAGCACCAACATATGTAACTATAAGTCCCATGTCTGAGAGCAGGAATTCAATCAATAAAACTCACCCTTTGACAAGATGTTACAGCAGAGATGCTGGGTCAGAAAGTGAACCATCTGTTTCACTTTTCACCACCATTCCCACGTAACATGTCACTCTGTTCTGCTAATATTCAGTACATTGGATGATAACCTTCACTGGACATAACTCAATTAGCTTTGGTTTAATAGCGGCTGCTCTCAGATCAGCCTGCATCTGTCACCTTTTCATATCAGGAACAAGGAATTTATTTGGAGAATCTTTGTATTTGAAATGGTTCAATATATAAGAACTTTAAGAAGTCTTCAGTTGATCCAAAATGCTGCTGCTATAGTTCTAATGAGAGTTGGAAGAAGAGATCATAGTTCTATAGTTTGAGCTTCTCTCCACTGGCTCTAAATTCAGAATATAATTTAAAATCTTACTTCTAACATACAAAGCTCTCAACAACCAAGCTCCATCTTATATTAAAGATCTTCCATATTTTCCTAACAGACCTCATTTGCTCTCAGACTGCAGGTTTACTTGTGGTTCCTAGAGTTTCTAAAAGTAGAATGGGAGGCAGAGCTTTTAGTTATCAAGCTCCTCTCTTGTGGAACCAACTTCCAGATTCTGTCTGTGAGGCTGACACTGTGTCTAGACTAGACTGAAGACTTTCCTCTTTGATAAATCCTATAGAACCACCTTTGAGTTGGTTTATTGAGTTATCCCTTATCACTGGATGGGGGCTGATCACATTTTTTTCATTCTACTGCTGTCTTTAATCACTCTCTTTAACATGTTTGTCGTAGTTATTTCTATCAATAACATGTTGTTTTCTTTGTTTCTCTTCCAGAGACAAATACACAGAGGCCAGTCCTTCTGTGTTTCTTTGTGTCTCTTTCCTGTACCCCCAAACCCAGGCAGATGGCCGTCTGTCCTTATTTATTTCTGTTAAAAGGAAGTTTTTCCTCTCCACTGTTGCCAATGTTTTGCTCAGTATGGAAGACTGTGATGAAACGATTCAACACAATCTGCTGGGTTCTTTACATTGATTGTTTTTTGTACAGTGCCCTGAGATTGGCACTGTATTAATAAACTGAATTGAATTGAACATTTTATTAACGAACCAAACTAGCAACCCTAGGTTAAAATTGTTAATATACATATATTATGTATTTGTGATCTGTGATCAATTAAATTTAGATAGGAAAGGAATGTCACACATCTACCTCCACCCTTTTTTGCCCCACTGTGGACCCAAGGCCCTCAACTCTCTGATTGTTATCCAGGCACCCTGCTCCACATTGTGCTAAAATGTATGATGGGATAAGTGCAGAGAATAATGTCCACATTTTTGATTAATAAAGTAAACATTATATACACCCAATTTTTTCTACATTGGTGGTTGCCCTTCCACTCCGAGCTGGGGTCCTCCCAGAGGTCTAGAAGTATGAGGGTTCTTCGCAATAGTTTTGGGGTAGCTGTGGCAACAGGAAGTAAAGGTTTGCACTGTTTCTGTGGGTTGCCGGTTCAATTCCCAGCTCTGTTTATCTGCAGTGTTGTGTCCTTGTGCAAGACACTTCACTCGCCTTAAGGTTCAAAAACTCATGAAGAAATAGAACAGGCATTGTGCACAGAGGAATCTAACTGATAAAAACTGTGGAGCTTTAACCGCAACAGATTTGTGGATAAATAATGACGGGTGATGGGTCTCAGACCTTTTTTTTCCACATCGTAGACTCCAGCAGGAGGAACCCCCTTGTAGTGACGTATACCGCAGCGGGAGGGGTTTCCCAGGAGCTCGGCATGGGGTGTCTTACTGCTGATGGTGGTCAGAGTTGTTGGTGGCATCGTTGTAATGACAGCCTTGCAGTGCCACAGGGCAAGTTGTTCCTGTATGTTAACTTGGATTTACTGGAGCCACTCTTTCAGTTTAGGGTTCACAGCCATGAGTGCTTTGATGGCCACTGACACAACTCTGGTAAAAATCTTTACAACTTCTCTATTTCCTCTTTCATTTCTTGGTGTTTCTTCAGCTTCTCTTCTTTTTCTTTTTGATGATACTTGTGATTGCTACATCACCATTATCATATTCTGTTGTTTCTATAGTCAACCATCAAAATGCCCCATTGGTTAACCATCACCTGTACATTAGTTTGGATCTGGAAGTCCCACAGTATCTTACCCCAGACATTTTCCACTACCCTTTGTGGAGTCTCCCACTGTGCCTGCAGGACCTCCAGCTTTTACTTAGTATGTATCACTGTTTAATTTTCCAGAGACTTTGCTATGGTGCAGTGGCACAGCAGAGAAGTGGTTAGCTCTGTTGCCTCACAGCAAGAAGGTCAAAGGACTGCCTCCTGGCCTGTGGACTCTGTGGAACTGTTCAGGGAAAGTTTATAACCAAAAAACACTTTACCTGGTTTAGATAGCTCTTTAATGGCATAACAAACTGCAGACTACTCTGAGACAAAGCAAAAACACACAGCAATGTAGAAGTTTATAAAATAACTATTTAAAGCCAAATTTATTGTTTTGACCTCTAAGGACCAAAATCAGCTTTCCTTTTGAGTCAAAAACAATATTAGTACCTCCAAATCATTTGAATTGACAAATGAGAGCATTATTAATCAGATCCTTACATGATTTGTAAAAGCTTATTATTGCAAATGTTCTATTTTCAATTAATTGTACACAAAATTAACAAAAATATCTTCATTTAAGGAGACTATTGGGATAACATTTTTTTACTTTTCTAAAACTGTAAAATTTAGGAAATAATGCAAACAGTGACCATTTCTGGCCTATAAGTGAAAATGGTGAATCTGAACAACTTTTCTGAACCAATCTAACATGAATCATGTTTAGATCAGCATCAGTCTGGACATTCATTGTCCTTAGTCCACTCAAACTTTGAGTTTCAGTTGAGACAGACAATTCATCATACATGGAACGAGAAGGTTCCTATTGTTTCAGTGGACTGCATAATTTTGCTCTCATAAGAATATGAATGCCTCCCCCATCTGTTTAGTATTAACTTTCAAACAGCACTTAGCTGCAAACCCACAGCCATGTGAGACGTCTACTGTTTAATTAAAAAAAAGAAAAGAAAAGAAAAATTCAGAATAAAATTATACTGCCATGAAAGAGTCTTGCCAACAATAACATTATCGTTTGACACGCAGCATGTCAAGAAAAAAAAAAGACTCTTCATATCACAGTAAAAAGAAGCGACCTTTGAAGAATCTGTGTCTGTGCGCTGATTTTAAAGCTTCAAAGATCGCTTTTAGGATCCCACAAAAGAATAACCTCTGACACCCAAACAAACAAACATAAGGCACATTTAAATAGCACAAGTTGGAAAAGTCTTAAAGATCACTTCTTTGTGTGAGCGCATGTGTGCGTGTTGTCATGAAGAGCAGGGACATGTCTATTATGTCCAGTTTGATTAAAGTGTGATGGCTGGTGTCCAATCTGCTCTCCTAGGGAGAGCTGTGACAGCCAGCAGCATGTCTACCTGCTGCCTCCTCTGCGTGTTAGGTGATTTACGGCTGACTCCATCCGTTTATGTACTGCCTTATTTTCATTTCCACCCCGCTGAGTGCCAGGTTCAGAACTCCTGAAGAAATATTATGCTTTGCTGACAAAATGCAGTGACAGCCATCTCCCAGCCTTAAAAGAGTGCCAGAGTGTTTAACAGTATGAGAGCCTGGGAGACAAGGCAAGGTTGAAGGCATCTGTGAGCATGCGGCCCATTGAAACAACCATTTGATCTAAACCAGCTCTGATTGGGTGGAATGATGTTTATAGCCAAGTTAGAATCTACTTTCAATTAAAACAATGACACAGGGGTGGAACAGGAGGTCTGTAAAACAGACGGTAAAATTTATTGAACAACTTTTACTGGGGTCTCGTCTGAAAAACATGTGGCACACAAATGAAATGTTTGTTTCGACAGATGAGTTCGCCTGCAGACAAGCAGGTAACTTGACGCTAGGGACTTTTTCATTAACCCTGAGTTCAAACCCTGCTGCTGTTTCAAGCTTTTGTGGGAAAGCAACAATTTGATGTAAAGGGATGAATATAAATACCGCTGCTGTTTGTGAGCCTCCATGTTTCCTATTCATTTCAGCCTGTTTTCTCCTTTACAAGAACTACTCTGAGCCGTAATGAGGTGTTGTAGCGTCCCGAGGCGTTATCATTTGCCACATTATTATTTCAAAAGCTTCGACAACAGCACAGTGTCTGATGTAATTCTCATGCATATGAAAGGTGTTCTGGTGACTTGATATGCTGGTTTTTGAGGAGAAGGAGACCCCCACGCTAAATAAGATGAGTGATCACCAACATAATGAGGCAGAGGAGCATTTGGAGCAGTCAGGGCCAGGCGTCAGATGGACATGCTGTTGTCTGTAATTAGCCTCTAGCTGCATGATCATCACTTGTTTATGAAACCAGTTAATATAAATTGGATGCTACAAAAAAGTCTCCCTCCTCCCTGCATCTAAGACTGACTATAAATAAAAATTGTCATTGTAACCTAATCAAATTATAAGACATATTTTGGTTTGGCTGTCAGTCGTCTAACGCTCTCTGTCTCTCTTTCTCAGTGGATGAGGCAAAGCAAAGTGAATCCCCTGAGGTCCTCTCATCTCTCTTCAGGAGCTGCCGACTCTCTCTTCTTAATGGCACACCCAGAAGGATTAAGCACAAATGGCATTCACATGATTTCAATAAGCCTAAAAAGACAAGAACCAGCCTTTCAGTGCATTAGCTTTTTGCTGCAGAGGACATAAAGCAGATGCTAAGTAACTGCAGGGAAGAGAAAAAAAAGAAAACACACACACAGTTAATAACAATCTTAATAAAAAACTGGTCTGGCACCACTGAAATGGAAATCCTCCAGTCCTTAAAAAAAAAAACCCTAAATGGTGATGTCATCTGTAATGGTCAGGATTTGGTTAGACATAAACCTGAAGTGACACTGCCATAAAAATTGACCCCCTTCATGGCAAAGCCAGAGACACAACCTTTAAAAAAGCAATCAAAACAGCTCTCTGAAGTCTGTCAGCATATGTGATATGTCTCAAGGTAATATTAAAATCTTATTCTTGTACTCAGAATGCAAACCTAATTGTTTACTTTAAAAAATGTATGGGATAGTTCTGATCTTTTGAAGTCAGGTTCTGTGGAAAGTTTACAAACAATTAATGACTTCATGTAGACAGCCCTTTGAACAGTTTAAATGGAGAATTGAAAAGTTTTTCAGAATAAAATAAAAAAATGTAAAAATTAATAACAAAAACTACTTTGGTTTTTTCAACATTTTGTGTGATCACTTTAGAAATATAATGTCATCCGATCCAAACACACAAAGGATCCCAAACTAAATGAACTGCTAGTGTGTGAGTACAAACAGCTTGTGGGTAAAACCGTTGTCTGTTCATAATAAATGTATAAACTCACCTCCCTACAATGGGAGTTTTAATTTTGACTATAAGAAAAAAAAAAATCAAACTGATGTGGGTATTTAATCTTAATTTTAAAAGTTGTGCTTTAAGGGGAGCACCTGAAGTACAAACCTGTAATATTGCAGTGGATTGGCTTCATGCTGAAGGATGAAGAAGTTTTGCCAGGAACTGTTCTGATTATTTTTAATTTCAAAACTAAGACGCGTAGTTTGTTACCACAGAGAAAAAGACAATGTGCACCTGTGCTATTGCTGCACATGTAGACCTGATAATCTAGAAAGAATTTTTATTAAAAACATTATTTTGTTTGTTTCTCTCCTGTTTCATGTGTAAATAAAAATAAATACTGTATCAAGCTTCTTTAGTTTTAAATTTATTTAAACAGATTGTCAATGTCCTAAAATAAATGATGTGTATTTGTTTGAGTAAACTGTTTTGATTTTTGTAATAATGCCGATTCTGCCCTTCTGATAATCTTAAGGAAGCTCTCATTATTGTGATGGTTCTAAAGATAATTTTAGGAGATAAACTGCAGTGGGTGGTGAGTTAAGAGTGATCTAGTCAGCTTGGAAGGAAGTCAGGACTTCTCTGACCTCAAATTGGGGATATTCAACATGTTGAATTGTCTTGGCCCAGTATATCCCAGCGTGTGTATAGAGTTCCCAAGGACAAACAAGTCGTTGAAGATGTCTCTTTGAATTGTTTTTTCTCTGTTGAACTTTTGTGAATGAAATCTGTTTGTGTGAGGTGTGTTGTATTTTTCCTAGAAAGAGTGGACAAGACAGAAGCTTTTGCTGTCCACAGATCTGAATTTGCAAAAAATGGTACAGCCTACTCTAACTGACATAAAAATAAATACATGTTGGTCAATATTTCATATTCAATTTGTAAGTATATAATATAACTCAGCTTTCCAATCACTAGGTAATTACAATAAAACACTTCTGAATATAATCTAAAAACTATCTTGTGTCACTTTCAGTTCTCTGTTTAAGTGTTTTTTCATGTAAATTTGAATGATAAATATGAATGAAAATACAAGTATTCTCAGAATTGGTCAATTCTGCTGAGATTTGAAATCATTACTAGACAGAAGAATTATCTTTCTCCCATCAACCAGCACCAATGTAACCGGTGTAACTCCTCCCCCACAATCACCCCATTTCAGGATTCCTTTATAAGAACACTAAAATCAAGTCATTTATTTTTAAATCAGAGAATACTGATATGTTTTATTGATGTTTAACTAAATGAGAAACAAAACATTTCAATACAGTTATTGAATTTCCTCTTTAATGTTGGAGAAATATAGTTTAATTCTGATTGAACTGAGAAGCTAAAGGCTGTTCCGTGTGGATCCAAGATAAAAGTGGATTGCTGAAATCTTAATTTGCAAAATAGACAGAAATATTGTGATAGTCCTGCAGGAAATGCTACAATCTGCTACTTTTGCTGTTTTTGTTTACACTTGCCAATAATCATATCGTTCTATGTAAGTAACTACATAATGCAAAATTAATTAATTAGGTGTTGGAATTAGCAACCATGATTTTCTTTCTAAATCTAAATTTTAAAATACAATGCCTTTTTTAAATACAAAAAAAATGAATGAATAAATATGTGCAAACACACTGGATAACTTCAGTGTCCAAAATAATAGACTCCTTTTCTCCATTGAAACTTGTTGAAAACAGACACACAAGTACACTGACATGTTCCACCACATCTAAATCAGTTGAAACTTTGTTTATAAAAAATCTCTGTTTAGTAAATTAGACCAATTTCAGCAGTAACTGTGAGAGAAAGCACCTTCTTGTCACTTCATTAAAGCAATTTGAAGTTAGTTTGTCACTGAGTTTTCACTGTTTAACCTCCTGTCTTTCTTTTCTTTATTCTACTCTCTTGTATTTTAGTGTTCATTAGTGCCTGATGTCCTTACTCACTGTTGTTCTCTCTTTTCTCTCTTGTGAGTGTGACTAATTGTTGGGCACTGTGAAGGTAAACTAAACTGTGAAGGTAGAAGAGCACCTAGCCTTCTCCTTTCCTCCACTCCTCTGTTCTCTTCACTCCTGCACTGTCTGTGATTTTTCATTGCCCTTGTTGTTGCTGTTTTGCACATTGTTTCCCTGATGCAGTGATTGATGTCAGGGGCTGGTAATCTGGGGGAATGAGAGGCTGGGAGATGTCCCGCCGTGTCCCCTTCTGCCTCTGACACGTGTTGTGTGCTGCGCAGCGCTGCGGCCCTTGTTTGGCCATGGCCACTGCCGACGCCGCTCACGTCGCTCTCTCAGCCAGCCCTCATTTCCATTTCAATCTCAGCCTCATGAATGCAAAAAAAAAAAAAAAAACCTCTGGCTGAAAATTAATAACAACACATAAGGAAGAAATGGGCGCAAGGGAGACGGATGGAGAGACAGAAAGAGAGGGAGAAGTGAAAAAAAGAGTGAGAGAGAATAAGGAACTTGGGTCTTTTTCACCCCTTTTGTTCCTCCAAAAGTGCCCCTTATTTTATTTCCCTCTCTCTTTCATCAGGATCTTCCAATGAATGGCATTACAGACAAAGCCACATCCAGAGTGACACAAATTTATTTCGGTTGCAGCGCCAGAGTGTATTTCCACAGAACCAGGGGCGATTTGTCTGGGGACAATTTGGTTTCCATAAAGGATTTAAATGGTTTCTGTGGAGATAGTGGGGTGAAATTTAATTTGTTTCTCATTTACTACAGCAGGTATGAAAAGGAGAAAAATTGGATGGCTGATGGGCTAAAAATTGGTGCTGTCCCTCTGCTGTATCCCCAAAGGACTGAGGCCCTGCATCATATAGATTGAGTTCAACTCCCCCCCCCCCCCC
>JARVJO010000061.1:19928461-19939177 GCA_031762555.1 Cynodonichthys magdalenae | reverse complement strand
GACAGGTGCTGACAACTGCTCACATGAACAAATTGTCCGTAATTGAAACAGATTTTCCCTCATTCTGCAGGTTTACAAACGTTTAGAGCAATCTCACAATTTTTTAAAAAAAGCTTCAAATGTATTTTTTCTGAGCCTGCAGTACGATGAAAACAATAAATAAAATTAAATAAGTCAGATAAAGTTAGAAATAATTTCACCACTCTTCTCCCCCATCTTCCCCCTCCTAACTGTGCTCCTCAGCCCCTCACACATCTCAACACCCGCGTGCGTGAGAAATACGGATTTTAAAAAAGAAACCTTTTGGCTATAACACAGCCACCACTGGCTAGGTGGGCATGCCCTGCACGAATACCCAAACTGTGAATCGAGCCTTTTGCTATCATGCTGTTGAAACGTCTCTTGTTGGGGAGGGGTCTGTGGGTCAGGGTCATCTGAGGAGGAAGGAGATGGATGGAGTTGCGTGAACTTTTATTTAAGATTTGAGTTATTTTTTTTTTTTCAAAAGTCCTTATGGCTCAGCAGCAGAAGCATAAAAAATTACTGTTAACAAAGCTTATGATAAAAATTATCTAAAATCTAAGTCCGATTATGAAGTGATATTAAATATCTGACAGTGATCATAACGCAGTGTGACTATAATTTTTCTCTTCACCATCTGTGTTGCAGCTTCACTTCTCCAAAATGAATGTACGCATGGTTCGGAGCTGGGGGAGGGACTGCACATTTTCACGTCAAGTTTGGATTTTATAAATCACAACCTTTGCGTGAAAAGTGGCGTACGCAAGTTTCTGGGGTCATTTTGTGCGTACGCCAGCTTTATAAATCCCCTGATCTTTTTTCTCGAGTACATTTTTAGCAGAACAGAAAGTGCTGACTAACAAATCAAATGATTTAAGCCTTTCATCTCTGCTGTGTAAAAGAAACCCTTTTTCTGTGGCTTTTATTATAGTGAAGTTAAGTTTCCACGTGGATTCCTAAGCACGGCTAAGAGATGCACTTATCCATATAATGAACTTTGGATGCTTGCTAACTTAATCCCAGTAGTGCCTGCGAGAGTCAATTAGTGCAGCCAGATTCAGTGCTGTGTTTATCTGATTCAGCAGACCTGGCAACTGCACCAGAACACATGCTACATATTGACCATCTTTATCTTATCTTTCAGCTAATGGGACCATGGGGCTCATCATCAACTCCACTCTGAAGTACGTAGTGAGCTTTGGAGAAAAAAAAGCCTGTGGGGAGTTTTGAAATTGAGTAGCTGTTGATTTGCTGCACTAACAAGTCTTTAAAGAAGTTTATTATTTTATTCTTCACTAATCGCTTCAGTTTATAATTGAACAAGTGCGTTAACCTGGATTCCCCTCAATCAGAGTGTATTATAAGCGTGGTTCACAGGTGATGGCGCATTACAAGACATGCAGCAGATACCTCAGGGATCCTCATTTCCCCCATGACAGGGTCTGCTATCAGAAGCATGAGCTTGAATAGAGAATAATAAATGACAGGATGTGATAAGACTGGGCCGTTAGCAGGCACGGTCGTAGTCTACATTGCACTTCTTCTCTCCAGGGACAGGTGGGGTGTGTTTGTGCATGTGCGACTAGGTGTGTGAGGACAGGTTTAACTTTTGCAACAGCTCCAGTTGTGGCTATTGTCTTTTAGCAGACAGCAAACAGTGGGTTACAAAGGTCTTTATCTGCCTGCTTTCTCATTTTTTATTCAGACCCACAGGGACGGCCGGCTGGGAGGCTTGAGGAAGGGAAAAACATGGGAAGGTTTGGTGGAGGGAGGAGGAGGAATGGGGGGATAACTGAGAGGCTGATGGAGACTAGGTGACAGGTTGGAAAGGGCCATCAATAGATCCATCAGGCGGGTAATTTGGAGCACGCTTAACATACATCAGTGGAGTCGTAGGAGCTGGTATCTGTCTTGTCATGGAATCACAGTAAATAACAGTTAAAGATGGTGTCAGGCCTGACCTAACTGACCCCCTGCACACACACACACACACACACACACACACACAACACAGCAATGCACAATTGGGAAAGTGCTAACGCAATGATTAACGAGGGATTTCGCAATAAACACACACATTCCCAAAAAGATCCATCTCATCATTCATCTTTTTTTTTACCTTTTATTGCTCTTATTTTAATTTTAGTTCATTTTAATACATTTTATGACAGAAAAAGAAGAACAGATAAACACCTTGGAGCATCTTTCATTGACAATCAGAAAATAAATGCTGCATGTGCTTTGAAGTCATTGTAGCACCAGAGGGCAGGCAGATGAGCCTCATCCCCTGTGGTAGGCTTGTCTCGTTGAGCGTAGAGGTGAGTGTATGTGTGTGAGCATGCTTACAGACGAACATATGACTATAACAGTGAAGCACCTTAGGCTAACTGCTGTTCCTGCCACTCACATTCCCAGCTAACCTTTCCAACACACACTGTCAAGTCTTCAAGGTGTCAGACGCATTCTAAAGAATCTGTAGATTAACAGGATGACATCAAGAGGTTGTTTAACTTGTGTAACATAGGGGAATAAGTAATACTCATCACTGGGCTTTTTGCTGTTGCTCTACTTGATTTATCATTTTTTAAAAGACATTCATAACTTTTATGTCTCGCAAAAGGATTACATTCTACAGCTGAGCATGTAAATGGGATATTTTGAGTATTAGGCTACGTTCACACTGCAGGCAAATGCAACCCAAGTCTGATTTTTTGGCCACCATACGACCCATATCAGATTTTTTCCTAATAACTGTAACATGACTAATCCAAATTTTTCAAATCCAACACGGGCCTTTTTAGTATGTGGTACTAAATTGGATACATATCTGATGTTTGTCAAAGCAACTGCTGTCTGAACACTCGTGTCGCATTTCATCTGACTTACGTTAATGAGGTGGGGGTGAGCGGATTGATCCAAGTAATCATAATATTGACTGAATTTTGTGACAGATTACCTGAATTTTGTATATAGTCAAATCTTTTACTTTGTGATCAGTTTTAGTAATTTACTTTAAACAGGAAGAGAATCACCATGTGTGTTCTTAATATGTCTCCCTCTTCAGGATGAACAAAGACTTATAATGTGTAGCGTTGACCTCTCATGTCAGCGCTACATAGTGGTGTGACCAGGGTTTTTGTAAAAACATGAGTTTTACCATGTAGGCGGAAGTTAGAAGCCATTCTGATTACACTCAGGGCCACACACAGGTTCTTGAGGAGATGTAGCTTTTAATCTAAAAAGAAACCTTTTACTGAGAACTGGACTGGGTTTCCTGCATATTATTCTGGCATCCAATTTTTAAACAATTTCTAACAACACTAATTAACAGGTGGGCCACATCATTGCCGTGAGTGGTTCATACTCGAGTCTGATGTAGGTTGCATTTAAAATATGTCAACATCCATGCAAAAAAAATCTTATTGAGCATTAAGACGCATTAAGAGTGTGAATGTAGACTTATTAGTCAATTGGCAATATTTCCAGTATTTTTTTTTGCACATTCTGACCATTGACCTTTTTTATAAATACCTGAACTCAGCTTGAACATCTGAATAATCCAGAATAATGGAGGTTTTTCAAGCACTTGAAAGACCTCAGGTCATCCGATGTGTAGGAACTTGGCATAAAAACTAAATAATTTGCAATCTAAAAGTTCTGGATCAACCCTCTATTGTATAGATACTCATTTTTAATAAGTTTTTTTGTGTTTTTCCTTTTTTTCTAAGTTATCTCTGTATATATTGGCAGCTTTGATGCATTTATCAAAGTTTTTATTTGCTAGTGACAACGTAAAAAAATATTTGTAGTTTGCAAAAATAACCGAGCACTGCTTTGATTATAACTGCAAGTACTTGTGAAACGGCAGCTCATCCAGGATTTTCAGCATTTTGATGATAGATGAATGTGCCACTTATGGGATAAAATTAAAACTAATTTAAGATGGAAAACTTACAGATTGTTGTAGAGTCAAATTGAACACTTTCCTGAAATGCACACAGAGAATCCCACCTGGCATAAGTGATGGCTACTGTTTTTATGGATTTTTTAACCTGCTACAGTCCTCTCAGCCCTGCTTTAATTAAACTCCATTAGCTAGTCATGGTGCTCTGTACACTAATACTGTTACTCTGATACAATTAGTCTTCTGCTTTTAACTTTAAGTGTGTGTAGTTACCTTAATCCAAATTGTCAGTTAAAATGAAACTACAGCTTGAGTAATTAAATTTAATTGGATCTTGTCGCTTCTTATGTCGGCGGTGTTTTGATCCTTGTTGAGTGTTTGCTGCCTCTGCCTCATTCAAAGCCTTTATTACTTGTCTGAGTCCTTGACCTTGCCAAAACCAAATACATTAAACCTGGGCGAAGTTGAGAGAGCTTTGAACTGTGAACATAATGAGTGCTCTAATTTAGCAATAATATATTTTTTTTAATATTATGTCTAGAATTACTTGTGCCTTCTTTTTTATTTTCTTGAGCACTGTTAAGGTGAAAAGAGGTTACAAACTCTGTGTTGAAGCACCAGAAAACCATAATCAGCTGTTTTATTTGACCAAAACTCGCATAAAAAAGAGAAAAAAATGTCAGCAAAGAATGTGTGGTTGTTTAAATTGTTCCTATATTAAGCAAGTATGCATTGAACTGTTTAATTTGTTTATGTTTGTAATAAGACTTGCTCATATTTGTTTTTTATTTTGTTTTTTCATCTCAAGTCATCTTTCAAAATCACATAACTTTTCTTTAGTTTCAGAAAAGCAGTTCTACCAGGCTGTTTTCTCACAAAACTCAAAATACTGATGGTTTGTGACAAAGACAGGAATCACAGCTGATGTCTTTGTAACGTTGTGCTTAAAGCAGCGACATCACAGGGAAAGCCAAAGGTGGAATAGCTTTTCCCAGAGCGCTGGTTTGGCAGCCCAGGTGCTTGTGTTGCCAGAGGAATGAGAAACCTAAATGGAGTGGTCAGGATGGGCTTAGCAGCACCAGGGTGACCTCTTCACCTCCGTGCTCGGAGGAATTGAACATGCAGCCATTCCACCTCAGGCAGGAGCGCCAAATCTTTATTCACTGGGAGCCGTTTGCTGCTAAAGCACATTCCCTTTCAATCCATTAGAGCTCACCATCTCCTTCCCCTTCATCACACAGTGCAGCCCCTAATTTGACAATGACAAAGAGGCACTTGCAGATTTTAAATTTCATAATTTTAATCTGTCAAGTCTGACATTTAATTAGTGGCTCCCTAACCTGTGTCTGCCTCGCTCTCTGAAGGGCACCGTTTGTTCTGAGAGTGCCGCGCAATCTCTTGGCAGACGACAAGAGCGAGTGGATTAATATATATGTACATTACCAGCTGCTGCAAAGACAATACAAAGAGGAGGAGGCCATTAGGGCCTAATACAGACAGATGAGGTTAATAATATTTGGGAAGTGTTGCTCTATTAAGCAGCGCACTGATTAAGACCTGAGCTGGATCCCCCATCCTCCTGAGCAAGGCACTGATTGGAAGCCGGGTTTCCTTTTGTTCTGCTGCTCCTAGAAGATGGAAAAAGAGTCGCAGAGGAAAAAAAAACGGGAACAATGCTGGCTGACTGTGTGTCAGAGATGACAATGAGGACAGGCTTAATGAGAATCTTTACAGATCTGGATGGGGGTTTATAGAAGTCCAACACTGGTAACTTCATTTTAAACCATCAAGCCAACAAATGAACACGGTATCAGGAATCTTCCAGGGAGAGCTCCAAGATTGCTTTTTACTTCTTTTTTTTCTCCACTTGATCCAGATAATATGAGCAGATGAACCTCATTAATTTATCCCCATTTTTATGCAGCTGGAAGTATGAAAATGCAGGCTGTTGTTAAAGTGTGAAATTCTTTCAACCACTGAAGCAAGTTTTGTGAATTTTAAAAACCGTTCTGCTGAGGCTGCTATTGATTTTCAAATCAATACAAAGTGAAAGGTGGTGGGGAAATGGTTGGAAATTTAGCAAGCAGGGAGAATATCAGGTGCTCCAGCGAGTGTGGTTTATGTTTTTTGATTTCAGTGCAAGTACATTCATTTACATACAATATTTTATACCTAAAAAAACTCAAATTTATAATGTTTAGGGAAAAAAAACATCCCAAATGCTTACATTAAAATGGTTTGGCATTTGAAATAATCTAATTCATTACAAGTTGATAATAAAAAGACCTATAAGACCTTTCTAAGTAGAGTTTGACTTTTGGTGTAATTTTAATATAAATGGTTTTGCAGCATGTGCAGACATGAACTGCATTCTGATTTCAAGGTATATGTTAAAAAAATAACAATAGTTGTATAATGAATAACCCACACATTTTGCATGTTAAAGATAAAAAAGGGCATCTGATTTGAGAAATGTAATATGGCAAAAACATATGTGGTCATATTTATGAGCTTCACACATTACTTTTAAGGGAAATGGGTTTTTTAAACAATCATTAGCAGCAAGTTGTAAAAGTTAGCATTAGGAGCAGTGAAACAAATCATCTACAACAATACTGCTATGCTATCACCCCAAATAATTACTTAGTTAATCTCATCTTGTAGGGCTTCCAAATTTAGTTCACAAGGAGAAGATATGCTAAATTACTTAATGTTTTGTGCATAGTTTTATTATACCATTGTGTTAAATCTGTTGTTTCTAGTTATAAATTTATATATTGATAGAATACTATATAGCTATATTGTGGATGAGATCCACCTACAATATGCTTGCCCCCTGTCCAGGGTGTACCCCACCCCTTGCAGTGACTGCTGGATATGGGCACCAGTGACCCTCGTGACATGAATGGATGGATAGATGGATATATTTTAACAAGCTATAATAATATTGTATATTATAATATATATATATATATATATATATATATATATATATATATTTACAAAATGTGGCACATTTATTTATTCATTTTTTTATTTTATGCCAAAACCTAGTGGTAGCTTTGCTCAAAGTTATCATACGTTTAACACATATTTTCTGGCTAATGCCTACTCTGCACCTTCCACCAAGAAAAAAGTTTTGTAACTATAAGAAAAACAAAAGCATACTCAGTCAGAGAAGTGGGTATGGATATCTTATTTAGGTCCAATATTTTCTACAGCTCGCCTCTTCAGCTAATCCGACAGAGGAACAAAACTCTGTGAATGTCCAGTATTTACAACAAGTAAGATTTTAACTGTTTATAACCCAACCCAAAAAGCCACTTCTAAAGATTTCAACTTTCCCTTTAACAGAGGATAGAGCAGAACAGAGCCACCTGTTTAGGGTCTATAAAACATTTGTGCTCTTGGCAGACAGATGTGTGCAGCTGGATGTGTTCAAATATGCAGATGCACAGGCCCGGCTTGTACTCAATGACTCTCTTATTTCCCAAAGAAAAGGTCGACTTTATAACGCACTAAAATAGTTCAGTTCTTCACATTTGACCAGACCGAAGCCTGTCATGGGGCCTCTTATCTGTTTTCTTTTTCTGTGCCGTGACTTTTGTCAGCATGATCTCTGTTATGCACATATGTGAGTATGAGTGTAAAAACTCAGGATGCGTGTCTGTTTGTGCATCACTTGAACACTGCTCTCCCCTGACATTGCTCATGGAGAGAATTAGCGAGCTGGTGAGATAATCACATGAATAAAATGCAGCCGGTAGCTCATTACAAACCCTATTATTCATTAATTAACATTATTAAAATGCCTAATAGACCCCGGCACTCCTCCCTATTCCCTCTCCTTTGCTTCTTTTCAACTAGGTCCCTGCTCCTTCAGTCCCTCCCGTTTTTCGACATGAAAAGAATAGCACATCAAACAAGGCCTGGTTTCAATGTGTTGGGGATTTGCAGGTGTAGAATCACACTGTGCAGGGGGACCTGATCGTTGGGCGCAACATGCTTTACACTCTCCCACTTTGGCCCCTTCATGACACACACCCCATGCCATAACAAACTCCTCATTAGGAGTGAGCAGAAAAAAAAAGAAACAGGGCTGTGTGCTTCCTAATTAGATCCCCAATTGAAACTTTCTGTCTCGCCTATCATCCACCCTCCCCTCTGTGTCCCTTCATCAGAGGGAAAAAGACTGCTGACATTTATGGAAGCAGGTTTATTCAGCTGTTTATGCCAGATATATAAGGGAATGTTTCCATCTGTGATATGTGCACACAAAGGAAACATTCTTCTTTAGTAGTTTAAAGAGTTTGGGCGAGATTGCTTGTCAAGATTTTGTGAGATACAAGAATGTTTAATAAATTTGTCTACAGCAAAACTGAGGAGCATAGCTTATTTTATGGTTCCATTGTCCTATTTTGCAGCTCATGCAATAAAATCCAAAAATAGAGCTGATTAATTTAGTTATAGCATGGAGGCTAATATTTAAATGTGGGAATAATATCTATCAAAAGTTTTTAATTGCATTTTTGTAAAAACCAAATGTATTAAACACACATAATATATATGTGAGATCTGGAAAGTTTTTAGTCCCCAAAAATGTAATGATCATCATGCATATTCAAATGTCCAAACAATACACTGTAGTTAAATAATAATACCATAATTTAGATACAATCAGTTTATTGGGGGGGGGGGGAGCATTATTTTTCATTTTGTTCTCATTATTTTCATATAAACAGGACACTCTGAGTAGAGAACATGACAAATGATGAATTTTGCAGAAACTCTCTGGGATATTAGTCGGGCTTAAACTACATTCTCTGATTACTTTTCTGTTTTTTAAATACTTGATGTTCCAGTCGTACTGTGACCTTAAACGAGATTTTATTGGAACACAATATCCATAACATTAGAGGAGTCTTTTATCATGCCGAGAGGGATGCTCGCTTTTTTGGATCTCTTAGTGGAGTTGTTGTACATTAAATTACATTAATATTTCTATTTGTGGGACCGTATTTATATGTAACACAATACTCCAGATGCATATTGTATTACACTAAAATCACATTTTTCTTGGGATATTTAATAGTGTTATACATTTTTAACTGAACTATTTTCTGAAGCACACTCATCTAAATCAAGGAATCATATCTCAGTGGAAAAAAGATCTCCCCCACTTTTTTATCACACAGCTTTGAAATTATTGGTTATATATTAGTTCTTACACTTTCTTCCTTTCACACAAGCTGAGTGATGATCCCTGACATCTAAATCACACAAAAAAGGTGGCATTCCCCTTATCCAGCATCTTTTATTCAACCCTCATTTCTTTTCTCGCTCTCTTTGTTTTTCTTCTTCTCCTCCTTTCCTGATTAAATCCGCTCCTCCCTGTAGGATTATTAGGATTCTAATTCAATCTGAATTTCAGGAACTTGTTTGCTTGGTTACCTGTCACAGCATATCAGCTTGTCATATTAGTGGTGATCGTTGGCTCTACCTAATCTGCTTTAAACAATTTCATTGGGTGCTGGTCTATAAATCATTCTGTAATGGGATTGACACGCTCAGGCTTAGCTAGGTAAACAAATCAGCTTTGTTTTATGTTAGGCAGCAATGAACTTGGCTTTATCAACTTCCCATCGATTCACACACACCACAAGGTCAAATTCTCTCCGGCTGTTCATCAGTGGGATGAGGGGGCAGCACTATGCAATTAGAATATGTATCAAACAGAGTCCGAGAAGCAACACCACCATGTCCTGCTATAACTGTGCTTTATTTTTTATTTATATATATTTGTTCCAAAGTGCTAATTCATTTCTTATCAAAGTAAAGACATTTCAAAGCTTTGCAGCATTGGAGGGGAAGTACTATTTACAGGGTTTTAAAAGAGAAAGTAAGATGAGTTTGTAGTTTATTGACGGGGAGTCTCAGAGGCTGCTTAAAAACTCATTAGTTTTCAGAACTAATTCAGATGTGCTGATTAACATCTGAAGGTTGTTTTTTTTCCCACAGATTGGTGAATTACTTTTTTTTTAGCAAATACTTTTGAATTTGCTGACACACAGAATGATAAAGTTCTAGTGTTTGACTGTTCTGGCCTGGTGATTTCAATTTAATTTGAATTAAACATGCTGCAACCTCTACCGGGGTATTTTAAAAACAGTTCAGTATAAAGAATATATATATATAATATAAAGAGCACTTTGGCCCAACATATTCTCCACAGTTTATAACATCTTAATGTTATATAACATCTTAATGTTTTATAACATCTTAATGCAAATTTGCCAATAAAGCCTCCACAAGTTACTGTACTTCAAACTGAAACATTAAACTCTTTAACAACTTCTGTTAAGGTAAAAAAGTTCTTAGGTCTGAAATTCAAACTTCATTATGACTGTTTTTGTTTTTCTTAACCCATGGTAATGCAGTTGAAAGCAAACTCTATTTTTAAGAATACATTCCTAAAATACATATTGCCTTTGATGGCAGCATTTTAAACCAAAAGCATCCAATACTGAAAAATGACTAAATTACAGCCATTTTGATCAATTCTTGAAAAATAATGCTAGACATATCTTATGTGATCTGTTAACACTGAGACACTGAATTACTCTCAGCTACTACCAAATTAAATTTTACTCATCTGAGAAACTGACTCAGAGCCATTTTGTTCCTTTCTTAATTTGGTTGGATGTGGTGGCAATCATAAAATGAAGCTTATGCGTAAATTCAGACTGGAAGACTCAATCCACCTCACCCGCTCCATCCAATTGCCGCGCCAT
>JARVJO010000061.1:19904555-19914597 GCA_031762555.1 Cynodonichthys magdalenae | reverse complement strand
TCAACACAGAGCATCTTCAGAAGACAAGTTGATAAAATAAATTTTAAAAATCTGTATTGTTCGATACAAGGGTGTATGGAACGGTTCGATACAGATACATGTATTGTTGCACCCCTATTATATATATATGTATATATTACATACATACTCTCCAAGAAGGAGAGTGATGGGGTGCTGCGCCAGATGATATATATATATATATATATATGTATATATATGTATATATATGTACATTGAATTTTTTTCAGCTGTTTTGCTAATGGCAATGCATGATGGCGACTACAAAATATATATTTTTTTCATTTTGAGAACATTTTGAGTGTTTTCTGCTTCATTGTAGTTGTTTTTTAATTTTTTTATGAAAGTCAATATATTTCATGGTTTTCAAAAAATAAACTAATTATTTTTGTACATTTTGAGAGTTAGTAAAGTCAAAAAACTTTTTCAAATGTGCGTCCATCTATGTACAAACTATTGTGGACAGATGCTGATGTAACAACAAAAAAAACCTTGAATCTCTTTGTTTCTACTCCATTTTATACCAGCTTTGTTTCCTACATGTCTCTTACCCTTTCCAACATATTTCAGCTGTTGGCCCCCAAAGGTGAAATTAAGCTGCTTTTTGTATGAAGCACAGACAGCCTTTGAATGCAGCCTATGAAAGCCTGTGGGCTTATAAATGTGCTCTGAGAGGGAAAGAGAAAGTTAAGCTGTCCTATTGAATTGATTGAACATTCATGAAACTAAAGTGCGCCCCACCACCCCTCCCTCTTACATGTTAAAATGACTTCCAGACATCTTCGACTTCCTGAACGGAACACAGCCGTGAGGATCCCTACCTTGCAGTCAGGTGCTGAGTTGTTGGCCTGCAGGCACAATTCAGTTGTTAAATCTCCCTTGAACTGAGCAAGAGGGGGTTCATTTAACACCTTACAACAATCCATGTTCATGTTTTTTCTTTATTGGTTTAACTAAACAATGAAGCCTAACAATTAAACAGAATATTCTGAGTCTAGCAATTAAATAAGCAGAATATTTTGGGTATCTCTTATAAATCATGATAACTGATAAGGAAGCTAAAAAAGACAATGCTTTTTGTGCTTTGCAAAGAAAAGTTTGTATTCTTAGTTTTATTCTCATCTTTAAACCCTTTACATCAAGTGTTCACCATTTGGACAATCAGGTATGAAAATTATAGGCAGGTAATTTCATCAAAAACATGTATTACTTTGCCAACTTAGCATCAGCCACAGACATTGCAATATTGAAAGCAATTTTCTTTGTATTTGGATGATGTTCAGATAATTTCTGAAATAGGAGCTAATCAAAATGGATGAGTTAAAATCAATGAAAGTGAAATAAGCTGTATAATACAGCTAGATGTGTGAATTAGAAATTATTATTTTTTTTGTTTATGTGTGTAGTCTGGACACTTTTATTAAATATGAAGCACAGAGAACAACCCAAAGAGCATCCCTGTCCTTCCATTAAACCATCATATTCCAACTAAAGGTTGCAGTCACAAGCACAAAACAACAACAGCTCAGACAGCTTTTAGACCTAATCATTATTTGGCAGTGGTGGCAAAATCATGTCAGGTTAAAGCCAACCCCCCACTCCCCCACCCCCCAAAAAAGAAAAAAACATTCTGCCTCCTCGTCACATTTGAATCATCTGCAATTAGTTTTGTTTTAATAACACTCACAATTAAAGGTCCTCCCGTTTGCATAATTCATGACACAGCAGTGCCAATGTCAGAAATCAAATGGAACAAATTAGAAATAACAAGTTTGAGACAGTGCGATTCAATTAAGATCCAGGGAAACATTGAATCATGCATAATTGAGGGGCCAGCAAGGCAAGACTCATGTCAGGCCTGTCAGGCCTGCTGCAATGATTGAATTTGGCCTGTCACATGCACTCAAATCAACTCTGTAAAAATTACAGGTTACATTGATTTCTTGTTGTTATTTGTGAGGGCCTGAGAGTGAGCATAAATCTGTCTGTGCAGGGTGTGGGAGAGACTTGTGCATTCACTTCATATGCACATTATTGGTATATACAGCGTCAGATGTGCAGATGTGCTTGTGGATTTTCTGTATGTAATGAATGTGAATATACAGTAAATCAGGTGTAAGAGTTGATCCTGTGGAAAGAAGTTGTGCCACATCTGGAATTCACATTTAGCCAGTCAGGACCAGGTGCTGAGTGGATCTAAAGTAGGCTGTGAGTAATGTTGTGTAAGTTCACCTTTCACAACCCCTCACTCAGTCTTTGTTCCACTGGTGGGCAAAAACTGTGGGGTTTCTGCCGCTGTGGCGAAGTGGTAAGGGACGTCATCTTGTAACTGGAGGGTTGACGGTTTGATCCCCCAGTCCAGCTGTCTCAGTCAATGTGTCCTTGGGCAAGACACTTCACCGCCTTGCCTACTGAAGGTGTTCAGAGGGTCCACATAAATCAAACTACAAGGGGGCCAGTTGTGGCATGACATCTTAAAAATAGTGCTGTCATTAGCAATATTTCCATCCAATTTTTATGCAAATTAGAGCAAACCTGTAAAATGTCGCAAAAAGGAAAAAAGTCAGAAGAAAGTCAAAAGAAGAAATGCGAATCAGGAGTATTTCCATCAACTGGCCTGGAGGCTACGCAAAGTGTAATTACGTCAGACGTTACGCATGGCTGTAGTGAACAGCAAGTAAAGTCTCAAACTCGCAGGGACTACACATCTCAGGACAATGGAGAGTAGTTATCAGGAATGTGTTGTTATCGGGAAAGTTGTAATTGTCATCTGAACTAGTATTGGCCATGTTACATGCTGTCTGGAGATAGAGAAAGAAATGCAATTCTCTTCATGTTATGGAAATATTCAAGACGATGCCAACAGCAGAAGGGTTCAGCTGCAGCTTGACCCTTCTTGGTGGAATTACTGGACAGGAACAGCTGATCAGTTGTGTAATGTAAATGTTCGTTGCGTCAGAACTTATTGAGCAAATGTTTTTCCATCTTCCTTTTTGCACATTAACTATTTTTCAGAAGGTCTAAAAGCCACCTCAAGCAAGCGTAAAACCTTTTTGGCGAAACTGAGGAAGTTTTTGCTAATTTGTGGGACAGACGTCTGCTGCCTCGTATCAAACAAAACAAACTGAATTAACTTACTTTAGTGATTCTGTACGGTTTAATATTTTTAAAATAACTAAAAAGTTGCTATTTTGTGTAATTGTTAATATTTTCTCGGTAAAATCTGTAGATTTAATCCTCCACCACTCAATGGCTCTGCGTCATAATACGATATTTTAAACTAACTACAAAGTTGTTGTTCTGTCATTTCTCCAGCCGCACTTACGTCTTTCTTTTATAAAGCACGCACACACAGACACAGCTCACACACACAAACTGAATCAACTCATTATACAGATTTTGTGGTTAAATGTTTTTTTTAATCTAGCCACGCAGTTGCTGTTCTGTGTCTTTTAAAATATTCCATCGGTAATAAATCTGTTTGTTGGTTAGATCCTGCCGTCACTCACTGATGTCATCAGCTCATTATCATTTTCTCAGCGTGGATCCGCAGGTTGCTTTTTCACAAGACGGTGAGCTGCGCTGGAACCCTCCTCTGATAGTACCTCTGCTCGCGGATCAGGGGCGCATCAGAGGCGGGCAAATTTTACTAATGCTAATTTCGCCTTTGTGTTTTTTTTTTGAATGCTTAGGGGAGGACAGAACACGCATCAGACCCGGACTGAGCTGTCCTATGAAAGGGGCTATTGAGGAATTCAAAGCGCAACAACACTTTTAACATCACTGATAAACAAGCTATTCTGAATGCATTTGTGCAAAACAGTAACAATGGAAAAACACAGGACTCAATAAATAAATATATGTCACCTTCAGTTGTTATTAAAATGTCGTCTATTTGTTTAAATAGAAAATAAACTTGACTTCCCATAATATCTGTTTCTATACACCTTGAAATTGGCCTCTGTCATTTTAAAAATCTCCTTCCGATTTCTTTCACGCTCATTTTATGGGGCTAAATTGGTAACAGCTCACATTAACACTGAAGAAAAAGATTTGGCATTGAAAATTGAAACATTGAAAAATAAAACATTGTCATTGGAAAATAAAAGAGTGACACTGAAACTTCAAACATTGAAATAAAAAAACCTATGATAATATTTTTATTTTACGCCGCAGGTTTTTGTTTGAATTTCCAATGCCAATGCAAAGCTGGTACAGTTTTGACGTCGGGGGCGGGGCTTAACTGAAGGCTGCTTCATGGACCTTTGGTCATTCAACTCTCTTCCCCTAAATCTGCCTGCTCTTCACAAGTACACCTCGCTGCAGCTAACAGTAAGGGGGCGGGGACAGGTCAGTGTGTCAGACCCATGTCATATATGGAAATGGCGCCATTCCAATCTGGAAATGTAGGGGGCGCTTTTTCCTATAGCAGCAGATTATTATAGATTATTTTTTATTTATCTCTATTGATTTTTGTTGTGTCTTCTGGGTGGTGAATAAATCCACAAGCCCACCAGTTCAGCAGGAGTTACTTCTGTTTTTATCAGCTTCCACATAACACCAGCACTTCTCTTTATTTACTTAGCTCTGACTTACAGCAACTGGTAGCTGTACTTCTGGTATTAGCAGCTCAGTATTTCAAAATAAGAGTTGTTATTACAGTCAGAACAAAACATGATCAGTTAAAATCTATGAAGCCATAAAATTTCAACTAAACTATCATAGGTTATTCTTCATTTTCAACACAATATTATCCGAACATTAACAAAACATTGATAAATGAAAACGAATGGATTGCATTAAGTTTTCTAAAGAAATATTTATTAGAAAAATCATGAACAGTGTAGAAAGCAAATCTGAAAAGTGAATTTAACGTTAATATAAACATATTGTTTTCATTTCATTCTTCAAAAATGGGAAAATGTTTAACACTGTAGATCAGACCATTTAATGTGAAACAAATACATTTTAATAACAAGCGGCTGCCTGAAATTAAATAAATGCTAGCTAACTACTTTTGCATTTTTAGACTGTAATTATATAAACTAGCTAGTGTAGCTAATTTCTTTAAAACAAATTTTCTAGCTACGTTTGATAAAACATGTACAACATGTTGTTTCATGACCTGAATAACTAGCTAGCCAGACAGCACAACAAACGTTAGCTAACTAATTTTGTATTTCTTTACCAGCTGTCAGCTGAGCACTGATGATTAAAACTCTTTTCTGAAGCTTCTGGTGCTTTTAATGTATGAAGCCTTTCTCCAACAGGTCCGCGGTGAGGAGGAACTTGAATTCATTGTTGAGTTGCCATGACAACAGAGTTAAACTTTTGGTTTGACAAAAATAAAAAGATAGACTACTCTTCCATTTGGTGTATAAAATCAAAATAGAACCAACATCTGTTTTTAATTTTTTAGTATCTGTTTTTAAAATAGAAATATGACCAAAAAGTACACCCGCTATGTTCACTATAGCGCCACCATCAGTTCCGGAGTGCAATGTGCCATCACCAAATATGGTATGTGTCTAACACACTGACCCGACCCCGCCCCTTACTGTTTGCTGCAGCGAGGTCTTACTCGTCATTTTTGCTCTCATGCCTGGCTGCCACAGGACACTACAGGATTTCTCAAACATGCATAAATGAGTCAAAGCAAGACTCTGGGCATGTTTTTGATGAGAGGATTGTCATGGCCTGTGTCTCTTTCTTTAGTTTTTCTAGTGTTTCCCTGTGTATCTCTGCCCTGCTGTCTGTCATTCCTTCAGCCCCACCCAAGCTCACCTATTTCCTCTCGTATCTCCTCCAGGTGTTTCTTGTTGTGTCATTAAGTTTTGCTTTTATATTCTGTGTTCTGTCCTCTGTGTCTTGTCTGATCATTGTTCTGCTTCCCCTCAGCCTGTATGGTGGTCTCCTGTGCTTCTCGTGTTTCTGTTTTCCTTGAAGATCTAGTGAGTTTTTCAGCTGCCTTGCAAGCCCTTGTTTATTTAATAAAGCCTTTTGTTTGCACTTTGGATTTTGCCTGCGCCCTGGGTCCTTCTGCAGATCAAAGACGTCATGGCGAGGCGTCCCAATCTGCTGCTTCTGCCTGGCCACAGGAGGGTTAGTGAATACCCTCAGCGGATCCTGGCTGAGCATCTGGAAACCGCCCATCCCACCCCTGTTTTGTTTTCCCGGGGTTCCTGTACCCAAACTGGTGGTTCCTGCATCTGAGTCATCTGGGTCATCTGACTCTTCTGAGTCTGTTCCTGAGTTGGTGATTCCTGAATTGGTGATTCCAGTTCCCGAGTTGGTGGCTCCGGAGGTTCCTGGGTCATCAGCCAGTGCCTCGCTGTCACCTGGGTCATTGGCCATCACTTCTTTTTCGCCTATGTTCACCTTTGTTGATGCTTCGGCTCCATTAACCTTCGCCAGCTCCTCGTCTGCTCCCGGTATTTCTTGTTGTCCCTTTACGTTCTGTCTTTATATTCTTTGTCCTGTCCTCTGTCTCTTGTCCAATCATTGTGCTGCTTCCCCTCAGCCTGTGTGTTCTCCTGTGCTTCTTGTGTTCTTATTTTCCTTGAAGATCTTGTGAGTTTTTGAGCTGCTTTGCCAGCCCTTGTTTATTTAATAAAGCCTTTTATTTGCACTTTCGATTTTGCCTGCACCCTGGGTCATTCTGCCTGCCAAACCTCACAAGGATAATGTTATGACATGATATAAAGCTAAATAATATAATTCTTGATTTTACATGATATTGCCCCTTTAAGATTTAATTTATATCCTGTCAAACATGTCATGTTGCAGTTGTAATTATTCAGTGCATCACACATCAACTGCACTGATGAATAAATAAGCAGCAGCTCAGCATTTAAATAAAAAAATACTAAATCATAAAAATAAAATAAACAAATGGTGTAATTTTATTTGTGCTTGAGACAACACATACATTTCTGTGTCTCCTTTTTACATTTTTAGTCACATCAAAAACTTCTATTTAGGGCAGTTGACAAAATATTATTTTAAATAAACCACATTATTTTGCCAGATTTTGCTTGACCATTCCATACATACAGTGTACAAAATTATAGTGCTTTTAAAAACACTTCCACAAATTATCACATTTTTTACACATCGTTGAAAGCAAAAGGTAAAAAACAATCTATTTATGGAAGCACTTCCCAACCCTTCTTTAATTAAACAATTGTACCCCATCTCATAAAGTACTCTAATTTAATGCAATTTTCAAAGCAAGCAACATTAACACAGAATGTTGCTGTGCTTTTGATTTTTAAGACTCTGCATTGAACAAAAAGTAAATTTTAGGGGATAAAATGTATACACATCTAGCCTAAAAGGTGTAAAAGAATTCATTTCAAGATATTTTTAACCAAGATGGAAAAGGAAAAAAGAGAAGAAACCTTGTGGTCTTCCTGTTGCTATTTTCTGATTTGCATCTTTCAGAGTAGCTGCAGATATCAGAAAGAAACACGTGTTCGTAAACTGCCAGATGCAGCCACACGTTGCTTTCAGAGTCAGTCATTTCTGACTGAATAATTACTAATGACTGAGGACCAATAGCTCCCTGAAGCATAGGCTCAATCTCTCCTCTGACTGGATAATTGCAGCCAGACATTCTAACCTCACCATGGCCTGTGTCCTGGCTGTAACCCTTGCACTCCCCCCACCCTTTTTTTTTTTCGGGGGGGTTTTATCAAACTTTCTAAATTGGCTTCAAAGAACAAGAGAGAAACTCTTGTTCTTTGAACTCGGCAAGACTGCAACAGAAAATTTGCATTTTTTCTCCTATGTTGCAATTTTTGACTCCCCACCTAGTCTCCAACTGTCACAGCCCAGTGAGAAATTAACCAAACAGCTAATCTGTGCAGAGCCAAAAGTAAAGTGGACAGATATCCTCTTAAAACAAGTTCACTATCCACCTTATAATTTCTTTATAAACTAACTGTTGGCTTGTTATCCAGTCAAAATTAAACTCTGATATCCTAATTGAAATTAATCAAAGAAATATCTACAGCAGGTAAGATATTATTTGTTCATAACCTTTCCACAAAAAAAGAACATCTTCAAAATTATTGCTTTAAACCACTCACTGCATACTTCTTTTTTCTGCTGCCTGTTCTCTTTCCAAACTCATCTATTAGATCCTCCTCAGACTCCTCCAATAGTCTTAAACTAAACAAATAATCAAAACCCTGTGGAAGTCCATCAGATCTGTTTATAATTGGAAAGTTAAAAAAACATGCTCATTTAAATCTGGAGAGGTTAGAGCTTAGATGATTTAAACTATAGGAAAAATGAGTGGTTTGGGGATAAGGGAAAAGTGCTTAAAAATAGAGGGAGAAAACTTCCCTGTAAAAGGCAATTTTGCATTACATTGATGCAGTTGGTTAGGGTTCAACAAAAGGGGGAATTGGCCTGAGGAACTGAACGGAGAGGGTTATTAGAGCATTTAGCCATCTCCAGACACAGGAGAGAAATGAGCCTTGTGGCTTTTCTGTTATCTAATCTCGTTTGCATTTCCTTTCAGCATCATGAAAGAGAAATGTAATAGGGCACTGATTGTGTTTGTTTGGTGAAATTCTCATTTAGCACTACTGTAGCTGTGTGCCTCCACAAATAAGTCTTTCCTGCTTGTGTTCTTGTGTAGCCGCACTGTGGGGTGTGTAATTTATGCGTTTCTTTCAGATGATTAAAAAAAAAAATTCCAGCCGCTTTAGGAATACACGAGCCAAAAAAAAGTGAAGGTGAATTTATGCAACATCAACACTTCTCTCTCTCTGACATCTGAGCAGCTCGCTTCATATCTCAGAGTGATTGACTAGAGGAGGGAAAGCACAGGCCTGATGACAAAAGAGATGGGAAATGGACATGGAGTGAATTTGACATGATGAGTGCCAATGCCCCCCACCGTTGATCAGTACCATTGACATCCCTTCCAGAAATGGAGGTGGGTTTAGAGGAGGCATGCAGCTGAAGGTTACAGCTCACTGTCACAGCACTGTCCAATCACATTACACATCATAACGCCCGAGAATCTGCTTACCTTCCTGGTGTGATGGACAGATGACAATCATTTTTACGCTTTTGTATCTTTCAGCCTCCTCCTGTCTGTGAGTGACTACTATCTTGTTTCCATTTATATCTAAAATGTAATAAATTGCCTTTAAAGGGGAAAACTTTCACTAACTTAATGGTGATTAATGATTGTATTCTGTTTTCCAACATCAGCAGTTTTTACTTTTGGCCTTGGAATTGCACATAGCTGTTGATTTATAGCTTGAGGTCAATCAGGGAAGCTGTTTGTGCAGGTAGCCAATGGGTCCTTTGTGCTTGTGATGAGGGGAAAGGTGATTTAGATAGACAGCAGGTCTGCTTCTCCTCAGTGGAAACCTCCAGTAGACAGGCCATAACAAGGGTGATGGGGAAAACACAGCGGCAAAGCGTTTTGAATCTGATTCACACCACTGCTGAAAAACCCAAACAAATTAGGGGAGCCAAATAATACACAGCAAGAAATAAATCACATTAATAATTGGGCTTTGAACAACAGTCAGACATGAAAGGCAGCGGCGGTGAGGGCATCTGGAGAAGAAGATGGAAGATTATAAGATGATATTAGGATCTGTCTTCAGAGGAATGTTGAGAACAATCAAGAGCAAGCAGTAACGAGGACAACAGCTTTGTTCTTTTTTCCACTCAGCACCTAACATGTTGTTATTCAAGTCAACAGCCACTAGAATCTTGTTAGTTGGGCCCAGCAGCTTACTGCTCATTAGCTGACAAAAAGCTGGAAAATTCATCGACCAAAAAAACAAAGCAGCTTGTAGAGCTTTTTAAGAGCACAAGTAGTGTCGGAGGTAATGCACAAATGACATGCAAAATGAAAAATGAATTGAAGCTCACAAGAAAATAAACACTGAGTGAAATTGTGATTACAGACATATATATCCTGATGCATCTCAGTAATCCAGGTAAAAAATTCAAAAGGAAAAAATAAGTAGGTCCTCTAGACAGGTTCTTCTTT
>JARVJO010000061.1:19835065-19849137 GCA_031762555.1 Cynodonichthys magdalenae | reverse complement strand
CCAACCCGTTACTAGCATGGTGTACCTAATAAAGTGGCCGGTGAGTGTAAATACTTAGTATAAAAAGTAAGGACATTTGTGTTTGGTATATTACTTTTTTTGTTGTAACAATACTTCTGTGCAATAAATCTTGTGATTGGCACCTGATTGGCAGCATTATGTATTTTCCAAGCACATAATTCTATACCACAATCAAGTAACTATGTCATCTCAAGTTGTTGTGAAAATGCTGTGTATATTCAAAATAAATGTGACTTTGCAACATAGATCTAAACACCTTGAAATTGTCTCTTTAACCTCTATCATTTTCAGCACTCCCACTTCAGCAAGTCTTCACAAGAATGCTTCGGGGGGAGGTGTTCTGTGGGGCGGAAGCTCGGCAGCAGGGAAGAGCTTTGTGTAAATAGGCGGTGCTTTGTACCAGCAGGTGTTTCCTCAGCTACGCATGGCTACCAGATGAGTTTCAATGATTTTTCAAATATACATGTATGATTCAAAGCAACACTCTGGGTATATTTTTGACGAGGCAATAACATATGATATAAAGTTTAAAAACGTCAATTTTGCATTATAACCCCCCAGCCTAAACCCCTAAATTATAAGCTAAACTTTTCAATTGCAAGAGTAAAATTGAGTGACATGATGAAAGCAGAAAGAAAATCTTAAATAATATAGTTACCTCTGGTCACAAATCAGTGAAATACATGAGTCATTTTGTGAAAGTTATTATGATTATTTAAAGCTCATATTAAAATTATAGACATACATAAAGCGATGGAAAACAGTTTATAAAACCTTTAATATATTTTGAGTCATATAATCTATCTTAAAGAATTAAGATTTCAAAGAGTGTAACTGTTGAAAGGTTATGAACAATTAATATCTCACATCAAGGCTGCGGTAGCTCCTGAAAGAATAACAACCTTACCTCGATTAGGAGACAGATTTTAACAATGACCAGATTAGAGTGTTGTCTAAAAATGACTCCAGTCTCAAAAAAATTACATAGTAGTTCATATGAGTCATGCTTCGTAAATCTTTACATCTAATCAATTTTGTACTTTGAGGTGATTTGCAAGCTAAACTCTATTTTTCCAAATAGTTCTTTAAAAATGATGTCCAAAGGAATTTCTTCAAAAGATTTTAACTTTAATTTTAAATCAAAGTGATTATTAAGTGAATATTAAGTGACTTTTATGTGGATTTTATTGGTGGAAATGTTTTATTTTGTGTTGCTATCACAGACGCCTGACTAGAATAATGAGAGCCTTTAATGTCTGAAAGGCACACTGATTTAAGAAACTGGTCATGTTTAGGATATTGCCATGATTAAAACCAGATGGAACTAAAAAAAAAAATCTTTTTTTCATTTTTTATTACTGACTCGGGTGAAAGTGCTCACATTATAATGTCCCCCTCTTTTGAAGACACGTTTTTTAACCACATCAAGTTGACTGAAATGAGTTTCTCAATAAAAATCTTTATGAGAAACCTGGCAGCATATCTAAAGCACCCTCAACAAGCTTATAAACTCTGATGAGAAGGTGCTAATTGAATCAGGCTACAGTTCATTCCCCTCATTCTTGGACTCAAAACTCAATTGTGCCAAAGAACATACTATTAAAAGGGTCTTGAAAATGAGTAGGAAACTCGCTGGCCTCTCTTGTTAATGGGTACACTAGGGCATGCAGTCACAATCCCTCAGGGCCAGGAAAATGGCTTGGCAGTGGGATCGTGAGGAGCAGGTCAACATTGGAGCGGGGGGGAAGGCAGAGGAAAGGCAAACGGAGGAGTCAAAAGCAACCCCAGCAAAGTCTTTGAATCCCGTGGAATTCCTCTCCTCCTCCGCAGCTCCTCTGGGAGGCGTCAGGAGCCTGCGGAGAGAGCGAGGTAAGACAGGGCCTGTCAGGAACAAAGCTCCAAATTCACATGATATGTTTAGCTAAAAGGGTGAAAGAGAAATGAATCAAAGCTTGACGGGGATCAAAGAAACGTAACAATAAAGTTAAGGCGGTTGCCATGGGACCAGCAGGAGATGCATATCATTTATAAGTTGTTCTTCAGCTCTGTCAGATGTGGAAAAAAAATTACTGTTATTGTTTGGAGGGTGAAGCGCTGCTGGAGGGGGTTAGGAGCAAGGGTCATCATCACACAATAGGAGGAACGCATCTTCTACCTTGTTTAAACAGCAGTAGCCTGTGATCAGTGGCAGAGGCCACAGCAAGAGCACCTTAAATGTGTGATAAGAGACAACACAACAGACACAACTCCTCCCAACCCCATAAATATCTTGTTGCCCTGAAATACTTATAGGCTAAATGTGTGTTTTGAATTCTACATTGCCGATGGTTATGATCATTCTTTGTATTTCAACAGAGTGGATCTAAACTGTTTTATTTTCATTCTCACTGTGGGAAATTACATGGATGTTTTATTTTTTTTTTACAAACATAAACATATGTATGTTTCTGTGTTTTCTCTGCCTGTCCGGTCCCGTGTACCCCGCCCCTCGCACAGTGACTGCTGGACATGAGTACCAGTGACCTTCAGTGACGCTTAAAGGAAGAAGCAGGTTAAGATGGTAGATAGATGGATGGATGTTACAACACAAAAGGGTATTGTTTTTTTCTTTTTTTACTCTTTAGCTATTTATGTTTCTGTTTATATTTTCTTCATTTACTTTTTCAGCAAGTTGTAAATTCAAAATGTATGTTATTTGTACAATTGCATCACCATTGCAGCCTTATTATCAAACTGGTCTGAGTAGGCCTACAGCATATGTCATTATCTGGCTACATTAGGTACACATTAGGGTGCCAACTGGTTCCAGTACTGGAACTGTTCTAAGCCAGCTCTGACCCACCAATGAATTCACAGCTGGCCTGGTGCTGGCTCGTGCATGGACCACATCTGGGCCACCAAAGGGCTTTCATTCTTTGCCATCATGTGAGACAAGTATATGGACCAGACTAATTTAGATATACAAGTGACATTGGGCTGCCATTTGATGCCAGTACTGAAACTGTTCTGGGCCAGCACTGGCCCAACAATGTATCCACAGCTGTTCTGGTGCTGGCCTATACATGGATCACATCTGGCAAACCACATCTTGACCATCAAAGTCCCATGATTCTTTGCAACATGTGGGCCAGAAATGAGCCATGCCAATTTTACTATTGAGGGTTTCTTATATTTGTTCATTGATTAGTTAGTAAATGGTTTGGGTCTGGATTGTAGACAGGTCAGTTTTCCATTTGGATAATTTTATTTTATAGCCAAACTGGACAGTGACATTAGGCATTCTTGCTTAAAAAAAACAGTGAGGCAACAAATGCTGATAATACACTCAAATTTCAACCAAGATTATGTATTTCAAGAATTTCTGATTTGTTGCTAGTGTTCCACAAATAAAGTGATATTTACACTGCAAAAATATTCTTCTCACTAAACTGCTTCCCTGTGTAGTCTCATAGTGTAGTAACCTGACCGATCAGTTAATTGTATATCAAGTACCCACTACTCTGTACATGTTACGTCTGTGCTCTGTCTGATTTCCCTCATGAGAAATCCAAAAATAACAACAAAGAGTCCTCAGTGGGTTTGAAGAAAGAACCATCACCAGCCATTTCAGTTTGGACTCTCCCCCTACAAAATTACTGAGCTACACTTCACATGAAGTCAAGGAAGAAGACTCTTATTTGACTGCAAGACAAAATTGTATATTGATTATCATTGTAAGGATTAAATTAGCTATAAACTGCTGATTTTTTTTCCTCAATCTATGCATTATAAAGAAAAAGGTAAAAATGTCTGTGCCGCCTTGTCTATGTGTGAATGTGGGATAAAAACTAAACAAAAAAATTAGTTTTTAAAAAATACCCTTTAGGCTACTGCTGATGAAACCAGAATGGCAGCTTGTATGAAAAGTAAACACCGGTGCTGACAAAGATTTTGATTGTTTGATGAACAAAATAAAAATAATGCTATATGTTAAGCTCCGTTAATCATTTCATTGTTAAAGCTGAATTCCAAATATAATGTCAAAAGTATTACAATCTGTGACTGAAAAATAAAAAACATATAGGACACAAAAAAGAAACACTTAAGACTTGCATTGCAGTTCACATGTTATAAAATGCTCTAACTACAATAAATTCCTTCCTTACTAAAAATTACTCTTACACATTTTCTACAAGTAGTTAAATCCACATGAAAAAAAAATTAAACTTCATTGTACCACTGATGTTAGTCCAACAAGCTCCAAACAGCAGAGAAAGACTCCATTGTTATTTCAAACCAGTAGAAGCCCTCAGGTTATTTTTTTCTCTGCCTTGAAACAAATCAATGAAGCACAGCTCACTTTGAACAATTGCACATTTGCTGAAATCAGATGTGGGCTGAGGAGCCAGCCGTCATCGCACGTCTTCTGTTTGTTGACAGAGGAGGACTTTGATAAACAATCCTGCTCTTTGAAACAGGTGCACAAGTTCCATTTCAAGAGGCGATTCAGAAAACCTACTGATTAGAGGATGTTTGTTATTCTGCATGCAAGTATTTGGATTCAACATATCCGTCCTAAAATCAGACTTTTAATATAAAAACAATGATTTTGTTTATTTTTCAGCAGAGATAAAACTAAAAATGCAAGACAGCTAATTGCAAATATCACAAACAATAAACAGTCTGTTCTGACAATTAACCATCAACAAACAATTTAACTTATTACATTAAGCATGTTTTTAACCAACATTGCCCCCTGGTGGTTATTTTTTCAAGTTGCATGAAATCATAAATCCTATGAAACATTGGTCTTTGTTAATATTTCAGACTTTAAACTCATCATTCTTCATAAATGTAACGTTTGCTTTCTTTACGAAGATACTTAAAAAGGGGAAGCATGGCCATAATGTGTTTTTACTGGCATGGGTAAACACAACATGTAGTCAGCCTTGTTCACAAAAAATGCAGCTTATCCTCACTATCAACATATGGAAGTGTTTTTAAATCCCTATCTGCTAGCAGCAAATGGTCTTAAATCAGTCATTTTAATATCAAAGCACTTAACACTAGAATGGTGATTACTTGCAGGTGGAAATCCATGCTGCTTGTCAAGACTGCATTTGAAGAAAATGACTGAGCTCTTATCCGACACATACAGAACAGCCAGTGTTCAATACGCAAGATCACATTACAGAAGATTACTTTGGAGTTTCAGCAATTTTCCCAAATTACGATGGCCTTTGGTCTCTGGTAAACTTGATTGACTTGAATGGTTTTCATTAGAAAGTGTAGCTAGAGTGTTTGTTGTACACAAAAGTACAGAGGCATTCGAGGGTGAGCGGGTGCAGCTGGGACACTTGAGTGGACAGATATGCAAATCCTACTCTTGTAAGTGCTTCATTGTGTTTTTTGAAGGAACGCTTTGCTTTGATTCATGACGGCCATCAGTATTCCACACTCCTGACATTTTCCCACAAACATTTGAGGTCATTTACACAGATGTCTTTAAAAAGGGATCTCATTAGGAAAGCAACATAATTTCTGAATTTATTCAATCATTCCTTTGAGTTCCCAAAAATGTGGCCAAAGGAAAAAAGAAAAAAGTCAAGTATGTGATTTTCTGATGGATCTAGTTGGCACCGTCAATAAAACAAACGTCATGTGATTTGCATTGGTGTTATGTTTAAACTTTGGTCCAACTCTTCTCCTGTCTCTCCTTATTTATACAGATAGAAGCTGAGAAATGGAAATCACAGTTAGATGTCAAAAAGCCTGAACAGAGAATGACAAGAAAATAGCCATGAATAACATTGACCACCCTTAATACCGTCCTAGGAAAATACTTAGGAGAGGCATCCAAAGTGAAGAGTCATCATATACACAATGTTTATCAAAGCCAGCGATGTTCCCCACATTCCCTGCAGCAATTTGGCTGCCTTAAATGTGAAACCAAAGACGTATATCTGTAAAGAATTAAGAACTTTTTCTGCTTCTACACATTGAACAAATGTACTACCAAATGCATAGGGAACATGTTGATTTAGACCTGGTGGTATCAACTCTAATTTGGATAGTTTTCTGACATTTTATATTCATTTGTGACACACTAATGGTGTACAGTGTTAGTCTGTTACAGGGATCTCAAAATGTTTTTTTTATCCTTTTCTGACTAAATTGTGTAAGTTTTTGATGCCATCTTGAGGAAATTTGATGACATAGCAAGAACTTAACATGCTGAACATTAGCAGGGGCTGTGTGTATATAGTGGTCAGTGCTTCAGTCTTATAATCCCGAGGATGCAGATTTGAGCCCTACATCAGGAAAACCGAAAGAACAACTTAAGCTTCAGCAGATAACAGTTACAGTTACATTTCCAGACTACCGAGCATTGCTGCTACAAGGATTTAAAAAAAAAGACATGATGAAAATACTCCCTTAGAAATAGATGTTAGAGGATAAAACACGATAAAGCAAAACTATACTTGAAACTAATTTAAATAATACTTAAAACCGACTTATCACAAATTTTTTTATTTATTTAGTTGTGTCCCCTTGGGGATCTTTTGGAAATACAGTTCTGTGAGAAGGTTCTTAACAATCAATGACATACCCTTTTTAAGTAACTCTTTAAATGACCCCAGGTTGGGGAAAATTGTTTACTTTCCGACCAATTGATGAACTAACTACTGCTCAGGCCAAAGCACAGACCAAAATCCATTGCTGCTGCCTTAAAATACAAAAATATGGTTGTCACAGGGGGACTGAGGGGCTTTGACTTTCACTAGGTGTCTTCACAGATCATTAGTTCATTATTTTTTCACATTATAGATGAAAAATATAAATATGTAAATACTGTTATATGTATGCTCAGGTAGCATTGGTTGGTAATTGGTAGTTTAGTTTTTTGGCTTTTTTGTGCAAGACCAGGAATACGATTAAAAAAACATTTGCTTCCTCCTACTCCCTTTCGGACATGATGTGTTGACTTTACTCTTTCTGTTGTTGTTGAACAATTTGGATTGTTGTTTTATTTTGTTTTGTTTTATTCATTTGATTATTCATGCTGGTTTCTTTCTGTTCTTTTTCTCATGTCCGAGATAAAGCACTAGATAAAAAATAAATAAATAAATGAAATAACTAATCGAAAAAATGTCATGGCAGAACACAAGAACACTATTTAATAAAGCATTGTTGTCATTTTCATGTAACCTGATTAGTCCAGCATATAATTCCTGCCAGAAGCACTACAGCTAGATGTTGCTTCCCTTTTATTTGAACCTTCCATTATATGAGGTTGCTGTGGATCAGTGGTGAAAGCATCATCCAATGAGAGCGTCGGACGTTCAGTTCATGCAGTTACATGTTGAAGTGTCCTCAGGCAAGACACTGAACACCTCATTGGTGATGTAAAGGCTTGTAAAAGAGTTTATACAAACCGTAGTGTAATTTTTGAGGTTGGAGTTGTGTTAAGATGTCAGCTAGTCACTTTAGGTCCTCCCTGGACAAGCCATTAGCTTGTCAGTCTGATTAAAAGTACATTATTTATCTAAAGTGAATTAATTCAAAAAGTATCTACAACAGGTGAGTTGTTCTTTGATCATATTTCCACAAAACCCCATTCAAAATATCTAAACTATAAATTTAGGCATGTTTGGGTTACAGCCACATTATATATTAGATAGCCTAATTAAAACTATGCACTGAAAACCTATATTATCATGACCAACATTAGGTGACAGTGACATGACAGGTCATTGTGTTATGCCTAACATGTTTTGCAAAGAAAATCTGGATCTGGCATTCACTTGGGGCATTATTGTGACACTTGTCACCTAACTAAGCATTTTTACAGAATCACACCCTCTGAAGAGGCAAAAGGAACTCTTCCTTTAGCAAGACAGGATCAGGTACTGCAAAACACACAGAACTCAAGGAACATGATCAGGAGTCTGTAGAATTAACTTCAAATTCTCAAGATTCTAATTGTGAAGGTATTTGTGGGATGCAAGGCCAATCCAGACGCAGACACCTCACCTAACTATCCAACATGCACACGTACAACCTCTGGCAAAAATTATGGAATCACCGGCCTCAGAGGATGTTCATTCAGTTGTTTAATTTTGTAGAAAAAAGCAGATCACAGACACAGAACTAAAGTCATGTCAAATGGCAACTTTCTGAATTTAAAAAACACTAAAAGAAATCAAGAAAAAAAATGTGGTAGTCAGTAACGGTTAATTTTTTAGCCCAAGTAGAGGGCAACATTAAGGAATCACTCAACTCAAAAGAAAAACTTATGGAATCACCCTGTAAATTTTCATTCCCAAAACTAACACCAGCATCAAATTAGATCTGCTCATTAGTCTGCATCTAAAAAGGAGTGATCACACCTTGGAGAGCTGTTGCTTCAACTGGACTGACATGAATCATGGCTCCAACACCAGAGATGTCAATTGAAAAAAAAAAAAGGAGAGGATTACGAAACTCTTAACAGAGGGTAAATCATCACACAATGTTGCAAAAATGTTGGTTGTTCACAGTCTGCTGTGTCTAAAATCTGGACCAAATACAAACAACATGGGAAGGTTGTTAAAAGCAAACATACTGGTAGACCAAGGAAGAAATCAAAGAGTCAAGACAGAAAACTTTAATCAATATGTGTCCAAAACAGAAAATGCACAACAAAACAAATGAGGAATGAATTGGAGGAAACTGGAGTCAACATCTGTGATCGAACTGTAAGAAACCAACTAAAGGAAATGGGATTTACACACAAAAAGGCTAAACGAAAACCATCATTAACACCTAAACAGAAAAAAACCAAGGTTACAATGGGTTAAAAAAAAGCATTGTGGGCTGTGGATGACTGGATGAAAGTCATAATCAGTGATGAATCATGAATCTGCATTGGGCAAAGTGATGATGCTGGAACTTTGGTTTGGTGCCGTTCCAATGAGATTTATAAAGATGACCTGAAGAGAACATTCAAATTTCCACAGTCACTGATGATATGGGGCTGCATGTCAGGTAAAGGCACTGGGGAGATGCTGTCATTACATCTTCAATAAATGCACAAGTTTACCTTGATGTTTTGGACACTTTTCTTATCCCATCACTTGAAAGGATGTTTGGGGATGATGAAATCATTTTTTCAAGATGATAATGCATTCTGTCTTAAAGCAAAAACTGTAAAGACATTCCTTGAAAAAAGACACAAGGTCAATGTCATGGTCCAGATCTCAATCCAAAGGAAAATCTTTGGTGAAAATTGAAAAAAATGGTCCATGACAAGGCTCCAACCTGCAAAGCTGATCTGGCAACAGCAATCAGAGAAAGTTGGAGCCAGATTGAAGAGTACTGTTTGACACTCATTAAGTCCATGCCTCAGAGACTGCAAGCGGTTAGAAAAGCCAGAGGTGGTGCAACAAAAAACTAGTGTTCTTTTGCTTTTTGTTTTTTTTCATGATTCCATAATTTTCCCTCTGCTTGGCCAAAAAAAAGTAACTGTTACTGACTTCCACAATTTTTTTTCTTGATTTCTTTTAGTGTTTCTTAAAGCCAGAAAGTTGCTATTTGAAATGACTTTAGTTTTCTGTCATGTCTGTGATCTGCTTTTTTTCTACAAAATTGAACAATTAAATGAACATCTGAGGCCGGTGATTCCATAATTTTTGCCAGCGGTTGTACAAACCAGGTAACCAATATATTAGGACACAGCATTTTCTTTTCAATTCTAACTGGTCAAAGCTATTACTGTGGCAAAAGTTGGGCCTATTCAATAAACCAGGTAGTAATGTGCCAAGATGTAATGGCTGTGTAATGCATTATCACTGTTATAAAAATTGTGTACATTTATTTTCACATTAGATCTACTGCTAGGCGAGTTACTTTTTTTGTTAAAATATGCAAGGTTGGTTTTAAATGTCAGTAAATAAAATGCACAAGAATTTGTATATTTCTTCAGTTTCATGAATTATTACTTTGAAACATTAGTATGCATGAGACATTACTACTATTCCAGTTACGGTGGGGCTACTTCTCAAAAGTAATGTGGTGTTTACTTTTTAAGATGTCTGTGTTGAATCATGTTGAAATTGCATTGGTTATGTTGCATTGAGGGAAGATCTTTTGTGTGTCGCTGAAAGACTGGGTTCCATAGGGTTTACGACCTGAAAACAGGTCTTTATAGGTTGAGAACAAAAGAATGCCCACTTAACTGAATTTTCCATGGACTGTTTTTGTGCAATTTTCAGTGCTGTTACCTAAACTGTTCAAACAACCAAAAATGACAATTGTTTGTGGGCCTATGATGAAAAAAATAAAAATAAATCAGCATGAATAACTGGTTAACAAGATTCATAGTAGTGGATTGCACGTAACATTTGTCTTGGTCCATAAGATGCAAAAATACATAACATAATGTCTTATTTTATTTATTGTGTAAAATAAGAATTTTCATTTACATGTGAAACAAGGCTTTTTGAAGGAGCTAGTAGATGTTGGTAATTATAGAACAGATTTTGTTTTCCATGTTAAAGCACAATGTTTGGGGGGTTAAAACTGTATGTAAAATGTATGTTCTTAAACTGATGCACCTCAAAACGTTTTCACTTTGTTCAATTAAAATAAAAAACAAAAACAATACTTTCTGATATTTTCCCGTTTGACAAAAACATTTTAAACCTAAAATGAAATAAGCTTAAGCTTAAAAAAATCCTGAATTTAGTTTTTCGTATTGGTAAAGTTTACCTATAAGACAAGACCTTCAGTTGTGTGTAGGTAAGGGTGTAGTTATTTATGCTTTTATGGAAAGCATGGCACCCAGGAGGCCGTTTGTGTGTTTGACATGTGCTGTGATGAAACCGTGGTTCTTCAAAAGCTGACTGTACTCTGCTGCACTTCGCTGTTTCCCCTCGCTCATGCTGAGCGCCTGCAGCAGGCCGCAACTCGGACCGCTTCTGTCTTCCTCCAGAAAGATCTCGCCCAGCAGGAGGCCGCAGCCTGGCAGCAGAAAGTACAGACAAACATACATATTTAGAGATCAGGGGTTGGTTTTGTACCCACTGGTCTCTTTACATTACACTGCTTCAGGCAAAGAACAAAGCATTGCATAAGCAGTTAGGCATTTTGGCTTGGTTGTGAACTTTTTAGCTTTGTGTAAGTGGATGCTTCGTGCTTTATAAACATTTTCCTACTTCTATAAAAGGTTAAAAAAGACATATCATGCTTTTAAATATTTCTTTTTCCCATTTAAATCATTCAGTGGGGATCTATATAAAGTGGAACTGCATAGCTTTGGTCTGAATTCCTTCTTATTGTAACTCCACAAGCCCCTCTTTTACACAGGGCAGGGTGTCTCAAAGCAGCTCATTTTGATGCTGTCTCTTTAAATCCAAACAAGACGCTTCACACCCTGCCCCCCTTCAGCTTCCACAGGAGTCCACAGTACGTTGAGAAAGGGGTTTATGACTATTATGGTGGCACAGAAACTTTTTTTTTTTTACAAATTACTTAAAAGATGTCAACAATAGAAGACTTGTTCATCCAGCCTTGCATGTTGCAGCCGAAGTCTGACCCAAAGTGAAAAGAGATTGAAGTCCATACATTATTTGGCAGTTAAGAAAACGTCATAGAAAATAGAGGAAACTGAACAGGTTGATAAATATGACACAAAAAGAATATCACTGAAAGAAAATTCAACTTTTCTGCACCTCGACAGAGTCCAAACTTTCAACAAAATGTATTTAACAGCTAAAAAAGTGAGTTTTGAGTAATCTGTCCTCCTTAACCCTCTGATTGCTAACTAAGAGTAGCAGTTCTAAACCAAGCTGTAAAGAAGTGGCTCATTCTTAGATTTGATTTTTCTCACAAAAAAGAGTGTAAACCGTGTGTCAGGTGCACCAGTCTTACTAAATTATTGATTTTTAAAGTATTTTAACCTTCAATTTAATTATCTCAATAAAAGGGTAATAAAGTCATATGATCGTTACCTGGAGTACACGCAGCTGCAATTTTACTTAACAGAATGTGCAGCTTTTCCTCAGTCAAGTCGTGAAGAATTCTCACAAGGATATACAAGTCCGCTTTGGGCAACTCATCTACGAAAAAGTCTCCTGTTTATTAAATAAGAAAAATGTTACATTAAATGGCAACAGAGTGGGAAGTTTAATAAAAGGGAACTATTACAGATCAATAATCAAAGTAGTGTTTTAGAGTAGATAAAAACAAAGATAACTGACCAGCTTTAAATGAAACCCTATTGTCTGTGTGTTGTGGATGGAAATATTCACTCATCTCCACAACAACAGGCAGATCAAACACCGTCACAGACAGTTCAGGATGGGCTTTGATAAACTCATAGGCCATCACACCGGTGCATCCTGCAATAGCAGAAACATAATACATAGAGAAATGATTTCTGACAGATAAAATACAGTGGGATCTTTAGCAATCTCACCTCCGAGGTCACAGGCTGTTTTATAGCTGGTTAGGTCAAAAGCTGTTGCTATGGCTTTAGACATGACTTTAGCAGAGCTATGCATGGCGTTCATGAATTTCAGTTTGACTTCTTGGCTGTTACAGATGGTATTCTTCAAAACAGAGAAAATTTTTGTTTACCTCGTTGGAGATCTTCCCTGCAGTGTATAAATCTGATGGTGAATGATCTGTTTACTTACATCTTCAGCTTTCTTGACCTTATCACGCTGACTAGTTCCCTCTTGGACAGCACTCTCAAGACGGGAGTAAAGAGGCCACAGTGTGTCGTTGCAGTGCTGGATGTATCCGTGCAGGGAAAAATAAGCATCTGACTGCAAGAAACATGTGGCCAGATCTGTGTTCTCATACGCAGGCTTTGCACATGCTGCGAAAAAAAAAAAAAAGACAGAAGAAAATATTTTAATTTCATCTAAACTTTAATACTTGTACTATTTATGACTTGAGTAAATAGTTGACTAACTTTTCTTCTCAGTCTTCAACAATCCCAGAGACACGCAGGCTTCCAGCAGGCACTCGGTCCCCTTCACAGAGGAGTCGATCTCCAGGGCCACCTGCTCTGCATCTAGCCCTGGTCTACTGTGTAGCAAGTCAAACACACACAGCTTGGAGGCTGTAAAAAGTGCCTGGGACATTTTTGAAAAAGCAGAAAAGATTTAGTGATCGCAGAACACAACTGTGTTTAAAGAAATTTGATATAGGATGATAAAAACTGCCAGCTGAGTTTTAAAATAAACATCTTGAAACAATGTTTTATTGCACCTCAGTCTTCTGGATAAAAAATATGAGATGCTAATGAGGCAACAATGATATGAACATCTTATATCTTGAATCAAAATAGCTAGTTTAAGCTCTTTTCATTCCAACGCCACATTTTCTTCTCTAGGCATAAAATAAGAAAAAAAAAACTAGTTTCCAGTTTTAACAACTCAAAGACTGTAAAGTGCCTGTGAAATAAGAATAATAAGAATGCATTTTTTGAAAGACAACATTAACACATTGTAACAAAAGTTTAAAGCCAACGAATTGAACAGTTGTTGAGAAATTTGCATATGAAGTAACAGGAAGTGAGGACAAATGGGAATGTCTGCATGTGAACAGAGCAGAGCTACAATGTCTAACAGCACAGATAGTAACGAAGATGTTTCTTTAGATCAGGATTGGCAAACCTGCAGCTTTTTGACAGCTCCTGTGCAGCTCTTAGTTTTTGTTTTTTTTAAATTGGCGTTAAAAATGATTCTGTGACGATATTGAAATTTCCCACGCTCGTTAAGCGTAGCACTGGGAAAACTAGTGTAACATAAGTAATATGCAGGTGAAACTCAATTAAAATAGCGCTACTGACCGGATCATCATGGCTAAGTCGGAAAAACAAAAAGCAAAATGTACCAGAATGGGTAGAGTTATATTTTATTATGGTAAAAAATGGGAGACCATTTTGCTTACTTTGCCAGACTAATTTCAAAGCATCAAACTTGGAGCATCATTTGACCTCTATGGTAAATGGTAAATGGACTGTACTTATATAGCACCTTTCTATCCAACCAGGATACTCAAAGTGCTTTACACTACAATCT
>JARVJO010000061.1:19814770-19829315 GCA_031762555.1 Cynodonichthys magdalenae | reverse complement strand
TTTTTTTTATTTTTAAAAATCGATTTTGGGACATTTTAAATTGATTCTGAATCTTTGTAAATGAGAATCACGATTCCAATGTGAATCGATTTTTTGGTGCACCCCTATTAACTAACCATTTATTAGTTATTAAGTAAGGCTAATTAAGGTGTATTTATTATAAAGTGTTACCAAATATAATTATTTTTCATTTTAATGTTAGATCTTAAAGTATGTAGCACAGAATAGTTTGCTTTCAGGTCCAGACCTCCCTTGCAAAAGAGATCTGTGATCTCAATAGGATTTGCCTGGTTAAATAACAGTAAATAAAAACAAAAAAATGTAAATAATACCTACCTTGATAGCATCCTGTATGCATCAAGTTTGTCCACTGGCTTCTCCAGAATCATCCCATCCACTGTCTGTAGAAATTAAAACCAGTGAAAAAGATAGTAGGCAGTGAACATACTGTATTTTGTAACGTTTTCTTTAACTTACCACAATCGTGTCTGCTCCGATAACTATGTCCGGTGTTTTCAGGTGCTTCTAAACCAAATCCAATCCCAACATGTCATTCAGGATCACAGTTCTGTTTATCATATGTAAAGTAGTTATACTCACAAAGGGCATTCTCCGGGCCACCTCCAGGGCTTTCTGCTTGGCTGTCTCAACAGCATACTCATGAGGCTCTTTGAAAAGTTCCTTATTGAGGGTTTCTTTAAACCATGATGGTACAACCTCAAAACGCAAACCCTGATATGTAAATGAAAGAACACAGATTATTTTAAAAAATACTTGTTACAATTTTTATTCACTGTTTTATGATTTGTTTGTACACATTTCTAAATTATTTCTGTAAATTTACAATGCAGTTGTGGGTATATCTAGTTACATCAATTAAATAATAAAAAAATCTGAGGTGTATGTGTGTGTGTGTGGGTGGGTGTGTGTGTGAGTGTGAAATCTGGTTTTAAAACTCCAAATGAATTATGTATAACCAACCATCATTCACATTTATGATAAAAGTCCAATAAGCATTGATGGATTGGAAGAAAGCTGCTGAGGACTAATATGCATAAATAAATGCATACAATTTTTTTTAAACTCATGTATACAATATTACCCTGTATCTAAAATGTATGTTTATGTTGCATTCAACTAATTGTGCATCTATTAGCTTAATTATGAAAACACATACCGCATTTCGAAGTATCTCCTGTCTTCGAGGAGAGGCACTGGCCAGCACCACCAGTTTACCAGCAAGTTTGGAAATGACTGGGTTTAGCACCATGGTGACCTTTGTGTTTAACTGAGAAGGTGAAAACTGATAAACGTTAAAGGTTCCAGGCATAGAGGAAAAGAGAATTTGCTGGCTTCAGCTGTTCACAGTGGTCAGACTCTTCTAGCTATGAAAGTGCTCATCAAGTCATTCTGACTGCAGTCACTAAAATTCTGACATCAATGAATCTAACACTGTCAGTCATTCGTCTTAAATGCATTCATGCAAATTAAATAAGCTCTGTAACTTCCTTAGGGAAATAAATAAGGATTTTACTATCCGCAACTAAACTGATGTGAACTGCACAGACATTTAAAATACTTAAGTTAAATGCACTTGATGAAAAATCAATGCATGCATTGTGCAACTAGCAAAACTGCCTCAGCTAACTTGACTGAAATAACTTAAAACTGCACAAGTAAGGACGCGCTACTGTTACCGATCCAACCTTAAAAAATGACTTGGTTCAATACTATATAAATATATATGTGTGTGTGTGCGCGCCTGTGCATGTGTATGTTTAAAGTAATTACAGTGAGCAGCCATATCTCTTACCTGCACGGGTCAGGAAACGCTGAAAGTTAGGACGACCAACGTAAGTACGCATGCGTGGTGACGTAACACACAATAGGAGGATCTTCTCAGAGGCCGAGTTTCGAGTTTACACATATGTAAAATCATCACTGCCAAAGTGACGCAACTCATTGTTTTTTTTTATGCATTGTTTGACAAGCAATTGTTGCCTGTTCCATTTGGTCAACTGCACTTTCTGTTAGGTTTAGTTACGTACCTCTCATTGGCTGTTCTGAGTCAGGACTAAACCACTTTTAGTACAAAGAGGGGTGTCTGTTTTTTATACAATATTTTAATGCAATGAACGTCTATTTTAAATAAGATCATACTCATTTCCTGTCAATTATGAACATCTTTTGTACTATATTTTTTCAATTTGTTTTGCCTTTTTTTTTTGTAGCATTTAAAGCTTTTCAAAATAAAACCCAATTAATCAATCAGAGTCAGGGATACTACTACTACTACACTATACATTTTTCAAATATTAAAATATGACAAAACATAAATAATATATTTAAAAAGCTTTAATCAATACATAAATAGTCAACAGAAAACATATCACAGCTTATAGAACAGATATTTTTGCAAACATGTATACAAAGTAATAAAAAGAAAACGTGTTATAAAAATTAGCTTTGGATGAGTATGTTTGGCTTATATATTTTATTTACATTTATTCACTGAAGAGCTTGCTACATAGTTTGTGAAAATAACTTTTGTGGTGTGTGATGTCTATGTTTGAAACTCAGAAAACAAATGCCAGAATAATCTTTAGATGGCAATGTCTCCGATCAGTTGTCCACCTTCGTGTTTTTTTATAACTGAAATGAAAAGTCATATAAATGATTTTGAAATATCACTGAAGAAAATATGTTGTAAGAACTCTCACAGATGCTTCCTTTTTCCAAGTCTTTTTCTCGAGTATCAAAAGGTATCAGGAAGTTTTGAAATCTCATTGGGCAGAGTACAAAGTCTCTTTATTTTCCATCTTCATTGAGTCTGCACTACTTGTGCTCTGCAGATTCATTATCTGCCTCAACTTCATTCGAAAATCTTTAGAAGCAAAGTAGTAAATAAAAGGATCCAGACAGCTATTCAGGCAGCTGAAACAAAGAGAGAGTTTGTAAGCCATGTACAAAGACTTGCCATAAAAGAGTCTAAACACACTGTGAAGCAATAAGAGGATGTTGCTGGGAGCAAAGCAGACCACAAACACAATAAGAACAACAACAGCCAAACGTATCGCCCTCTTCTTCTGAGCTGTCTTGGAATCACTGGACAGCTTGCGTATGACACTGACATAACAGAATATTGTGACACAGAGGGGAAAGAAAAAGAGAACAAACACAAGACTGAAAAGGAAGGATGCCCAGGCTGCCACGGATGGGAGCATGTTTTTCTTCAACACGTCAAAGCATGTGATGATTTTGAGTTCAGGAATGGCATAGGTCAAATCTGTGGTCATCAGTGGGTACAATACGCCTAGCACCAAACACCACATCAGAAGACAGCTGACGACTGCAATGGACTTCCTTCGCCGGTTCTTTCTGAATGCCATAGGCTTGACGATGCCCAGGTAACGGTCAATCCCGATGGCCATCATGGTTAGAATAGAACAGTACATGTTAGTGTAGAACACCATGGTCAGGAAGCTGTAAGAGGACATACACAAGTGACAAACTGTATTTAATTAATAGTTTAAGCACAATCTGAAAATAGTTTGACATTTTACTAAAGGTTAGAAGCCTTAACAAAATTCCAAACCTTTGAGATTACTTTTAGAGGTCAGTTAGCTTGGCATTGTGATGGAAACATTTTTTCATTCTCAAACTATGACACAAGTAAAAATACTTATCCAAATGGTACTCATGTATGTTAATCATGTATGTTAATGAACAAGAAAATTTACCACATTACGTTGAACTGATAAAAAACAAAAATAAAATTAAGTCTAACGCAAATAAAACAACAAAAAGTGGTTCATGGTTTTTAAATGAAACCTACTCAAGACAGAAAAGAATAAAGCATTGTGAAACAAATGATCTTGTAGCTACTCAAGCAGCACTATAGAGGTCTGTATGGGACCTGCTAGCTGCAAAATGGCAAAACAGCAAGGGAATCTGATTCAAGTTATCTCAAATGTGTATCTAATTGCAATGTAGGTCTGTGATGCAGCGACAGATTCACAAAACCATCACATACGGTGCTCTTTAACCAAGGGTTAGGTGTTTTTCTTATCTCGATGGTTTGTTTACCTTGTCCATTGACTGAATCTGTTTGATGTAGGAAACCAGAGGCAAACATGTCAGTCAAATCCTTTTCTCTTTTGTTTAGTCTAGGAGTTATAAATTGAAGATTGTTTAGTGATCAAAGCCTCATTAGGTTTGTTGTTAGAATGTTGGGACAGATTCTCAGTAGTAGACCTTCAGTTCATTTGGTGTTTTGGCCATTTACAATTAACACCCTCCAGGGCCAGCCCGTGGCATAGGCAGTATAGGCAAATGCTAAGGGCTCAGTCCATCTAGGGGAAGTCACAAATAGGAGATGAAAAAAAATATTTTTAAACTTTTTTTCAGAGTCTAGTTGATTTAGTCTGCAGAAAAGTCACTGATTACTCGGGTTTATGAAGGTAACCTGTACTGTGGGTTTCTCAGACTGCTTAGATGAGGCTTTATGATGCAGATGATATTTTGTGATAAAAATATGCAGGCAAGGCTAACCCATGGTGCTCAATGTGCAAATAGAAAATAAAATAAAGGATGCTATGATCTCAGATAAAATTCAGGTTAAAGTCTGGTTTTCAGTGTTCTACATTCATAAATACTGACTTTAAGCTGTTTTTTTAATTGCAAGAATTTAGTAAAATGCTTTTCAAATGACCAGAAAATGAAGTTTTGAGTAAATCTTTTACAAAAATTCCCAGGGGTGTACACCTCTGGACCCCCCTAGAACTGCTTCATTCCACAGCTGCTCGTTAACATGAACAGGTGTTCCTTTTTGCTGTCAGTAAATTTTGGAAGTAGACTTCTAGTATTCTGTTTCAAATTATTTGTATTGTTAGTTATTTTATTTGGACAACCTGGTTTCTAAAGATAAAACAATAATATCAAAGACAGAACTGTTTAATTTGGTATGTGAATGTATGTAAATTCGCTGTGAGATTTAGACAATTACACAGGAGAAGCCACCTGAAATCGTAGTTTTAGGATTGTTGGTAGATGTTCTAGAAGACAGGTCAATTTGTTTATGCCAAATATATACTGACTAGTGGTTGTCATTATAAAAAGTTTGGGAACCATTGTTGTTAATGAAGGAAACAGACATGTTTCCATCCCAAACACAGAAATTAATTATCTTGTTTATGATATTTGTACACAAACACACAGTTGGGATTTGATTTTACAGTAAGGGCCAAAAACTTTGATTTCTGTCATCTTTAAGAGGTTTACAGTCAACTAATAAGGTTAAAATCAGTTTTCAAAGTATACCAAACAGTCATTTATTTCTTTATATGCTGTTTTCTTTACATATAAGTTTATTGTGTATGTTTGAGTCTCTATGTATCATGACTACCTGCACATGTTGGATCCCAAAGTCCAGTCATATCCTTGGAGTTGGTAGGTGATCTGAAAGGGCAGGGCAGTGCCAAGAGCCAAGTCGGTTAGGGTGAGGTTAATCATGAAGATGATGGAAGGAGTCTTGGGGGAGGTACGAAAAAGGAGGAGCCATATTGACATTCCATTTCCTGTCAGGTTGATGACTGTGACCAACATGTAGACAACAGAAATGGCAACACTGGTGGGCACATTCTGAAACAACGATAACGTGGCATTGTCGAGCTGGGTCCTTGTGGAGTTCGCCATCATGTTTGGATGGTTTTTCATCACCTGTATAACAGAGTTCAACACACACTTTCTCAAACTTATGGATAAAAATGTATATATCAACTAATTTCACTTATAAAGCTTCCACATCCTTTTAAAGGAGGTCCCCTGATTGTTTTGTAACATCAGAAAAACACTAAAGCCCCAAAGGAAAAAAAACGCAGACGGTGCAATCTGTAATTTTCGATCTGAAGGTGTGAAACTTACACTGCATTCTTCTCAGGGCTATGCTCACCTGCGCAGTTGTTTGTGTAAAAAAGCACTTGTTTTGGGTGTAGTTTTCACACAGGAAAATGACATGCTTGATTTGTGGTGAAGTGCGCAAACTGTGGGTACTCGATGTGCAGAAGCATTTTTGAAGTGCTTAACCAAACATGCTGCTGGTTATCTAATTACTAAACTGTGAAAATAAATAATAATAATCTTAATAAATTACAACAGTTTACACATGTGCCATGATAAATTTAAAACAATCAAGTTGTCTCACAAGTGGTTGAAATAGTAGTCATCTTAATTTTTTTGAGTTCTTGAGCCATGGAAAGTATCAAGTTACTACAAATGATTACCACACTGGCAGAAAGTTTAAAACAAAAGTTAATTTATTTTATAATTTCTTAATTAAGCTTTACTTGTATGGTTATAGTGTCAAATATAGCTTATTTCTGTTATATTGGGACAGTGACATCCCAATATATTGACATTTTTTATGCACGCTATATAACTTCAAGCTAAGAAAGTAGTTAAAGCATATAAAAAACCATGCACATACTGGAGATTTAAACTGTATCTACAAACAAGATAAATATCCCAAAAATATTTAAAAAATACTGTTCGACTAACATATGGTACCAATTCGGCAATATTAGTACTATAATCATAAATAACAAAGTTGAAAATGTTGTAAAAGTTACATGAAAACTTACCACCATACGCAGAGAGGCAGAGAAAGCAGGTGGGAAAGTGCGCGTGGGTCGGTTGGAGATGGTGGTACAGATGTCAGTTGTGACTGAGGAAGGCTGGTAAGGAAATGGGGTACGGGCTTGTTACAGTTGTGCCAGAGAGAGGAAATGGACCATGTGACATCCTTCATTCTACTAACTGTAGTAACGGTCACATGTTTGATTCAGTCCTAGAAATTACTGCTATAAGGCGGTGTAATATCTGAGACAGCCCCCACCCTTACACACCAACACGCACATGCGATGACGTGTGTATAGAGTTTACTCAAAATACCTCACTTTTATTTCTCCCCCATATGGTACATCTTATTTTTTTCCATGATAATTTTTTGTAACATGTACTAAACATTTATAGCAAGTGCTACAGAGGGCTTATGGTAGACAAATGAAAAGTTAAAAAATCAGAGTTCTTGGGAAATCCCAGCATGTCATGGGGTGTTACTTTCACTTTCTTTCATGTGTACATACATTACAAAAATGAATCAAAGATAAAAAATTGAACAAATCACAATTACCAACTAAATAACACGTACATTCAAAAACAAAAGATAAATGCTGATATATATTTAGAGAGAGCTATCAGGTATCATCTTTAGCTTCTGTTTTCTATAGTGCAGACTATATAAAAAAACCTAAGAAAAAATGTGATTAAAGACAATGATCTGAATATGCAAAATTTTGTTTTGTTCACAAGATTCACACAGTGAATGTGCTCCAAAGTTGCTGGCTTCCTGTTACTCATGATGGTTCTTCTTTATCTGAGTGAAAGGACAACAGACTATGCTGTTCTGTTTCACATCCAAAGCACAACAGAATGTTAACTTGTACCACTTTCACAAACACAACCATTTCATATACTTTAATCATTTTTCTTCTTTATATAAAGCATCAATTATCATGTGTTTAATCACATGTATCTGTCACTTTCTGAGTGTTTCAAACATCTTTGCTGTTCATCTGTCTCACCTAGACATCTTCAATGACTGAAACACAGCTGAATATGTTTTACTCAATTTATTTTCTTAGAATCTAAAGCAGAGAGGAAAAACATAAACAAAATGACACCTGTTACAAACAAATGTTGGGTCACATGCACACTTATTAGACGTTTTGTAAAATTATTATATTTGCCACTTTTATATCCTATCAACTGGCAGAATATAGAACAACCAATAGAGCCAATAAAATCACCAATAGGTGTCATTTTTTAAAAATCATATATTAGTTCGATTTTGCTTCTACAAGGTAACTGATCATGTACAAAGATGGTCTCACAAAAAGCTAAAAAAAAAACATAAAAATCTTCCTTTTTGATAAATTTATAGTCATTTGTACACAGAATGTATGTTTTCGCTTTCATTTTCAACGTATATTTTCTGCATCTTCTAACAAAATAATTTTTAAATACAATGTAAAAGAAAAAAAAAAAAGAAACAAAAAGAAACAAAACAGAAACAAAAAAGATCGTTTTTTTCTGTACACTTACACTAAAAGAAGTTCTCAAGCAGACGATAATCAGAAGCTTACCGGTAAATTGTACCTCAATGATGCTTTAAAAACTGGATCAGAAAGTGTGAGACTAAACCACATCATATGTTTATAAGACTGATTAGTCACAATTAAGTTCCACTCTGAAAAAAGGAACTGAAAAACCAGTTAGCCCAGTCAAACCAATGACTTTCAGCTTAAAGTGAAACGCTATAAGACTTATCTATATTTCACTTCCCCATTTTATCTACACTACTCACTGTTCATCTATGTTTTTCTCAAACCCCCTCTCCAGACCTGTTGTCATGGAAACACCCTCATAACAGTGCTCTGTCCTGCAGTCAGATGAGTGGCCCACAGGTATGCAGTCATAGCCTTTACTGGCTGAGCTCATGCGTTTCCTGCTGCGTGCTCCTGGCTGATAGAGCTGCATGGTTGGACGGTCCTGGAGAGACACGAGACAACACAAACAAGCCCAGTTTACATTTCTAAATGCATTATGTCACAATCACACATTTTCTTTACTGAAATACTGTTAACAGGTGTATCAAAACCTGTACCTGACTAGAAAACGCAAAGTTTGTTTTTTTTTAAAGTTTTTCCAAGCACATAGTTCAATTCTATACCACAATAAAGTAACTATATCACCTTCAGTTGTTATGAAAATGCTGGATATATCAAAAATAAATTTGATTTTGCTTCATAGCCTTTCTAAACATCTTGAAATTGCCCTCTCTCTTTAAGAACCTCCTACCATGTCTGACACTCCCACTTCAGCATGTCTTCACAACAGTGCTTTGGGGGAGGGTTGATCTGTGGAGCGGGAGCTCAGCTGCAGACTGAGCTCCAGGGAGGAGCTTTATATCAGCAAGTGTTTAGGCAGTTCCACATGGCTACCACAGGAGATTCAAGGATTTCTCAAATATGCATGAATGAGTCAAAGCAACATTCTGGGTATGCTTTTGATGAGGGTATGACATTATAACATAAATCTACAAAACTTTTCTTTGTTACTAGACACTATGTTATTTTATGTCACTTCAGACATACCTGACATGTTTCCACATTTTACTTTCTGATGTACATCAGCTGTGACACCTAACAATAACATTGCTAAATTGAGCAAATATGCAGATGGTATTAGTTGGCTTGTTGTGGGAAAAAATATTCTTCCATTGAGATTTCCTTCCTTGCACACACTCTAAAAATGAAATGTTGGATTTACTCAACCATGTTATGTCAACTGGTTCCACTTAACTGAGTTGAGTAAATTCAAAGCAATATACCAGTTTTTTAACCAAGGAACATGAGTATGTTGCTTTGAATTTACTCAACACAGTTAAGTGGAACCAGTTGACATAACATGGTTAAGTAAATCCATTTCATTTTTAGAGTGTAGGACTTCACTGTATTGCAGATCTTCACAAAGTGTTATTTGTGTTATAAGGGTTTATTTCAATAAATATAGGTGACTGTAAGCCAAAATGTAAAAAAATTTCACAAATGTGAGAATATCACCCAATATTCTCCCAACTTAGTAGAACATTATTTAAAGCTGGTGCCACAGTTTTTTTTTAATTATCACATGTTGTGGTTTCTTCACTCATGACTGCATTCATAAACTCCACCCTAACTGTATTATACATTTTACAAAAGTGGAGTTAAAGTGCAGGATGTTTTTAGTCAAATCCTGTTTCCTGCATGTAACTCCTGACTTAAAACCCAAAATAAAAATGAGCAAGTCACAAACAACTCTCCACTACATTAACCTACAAATAATTTGGTTTGGCACAGTTACTTTGCTGATCTTTACCATTTGGAATATTAACAATGAGTGTGTATATTACACACTAGTATAGGCTACAGATGACTAAATATAAGCAGTATGTTTCCCCACAGATTTGACAATTAATCAAACATTAGACGAAGAAACTTTAAAAAAATCCAAAGTTATGACAAGTATGAAGATGACTGAAAAACTTGATAACATAAATATTCCCTTAACTGAATTTCACTGCTATTTTTTACAGTCATTCCTTTCACCTCTTTTTCAACAGGTGGCAGTGGATAAAGAGAAAATAAAAAAAATACACAAATGGTGACACCACACCTTTCTGTAAAGGCAGGTGTAGCTTCTAGAAGGACAACTTTCATCCTCCTTCTAGCGTGTAGTTTCTGGGTTTTATTTATGAAAGGTATTTTTTATTATTAGCAACACAACTAAACATCTATCTGAAACATAGTTTCAGCATCTTTAAAGACATCAGTACCCATCTTTCTCCTTAACTGTCATGCTCACCTTTTCGCTCACCTTGTTTCGGAGGCGTTCCTTCCTGTTACTCAGCTCTTCCCTGTCTTCCTTTCCCATTTTCTCTCCACTGTCAAGACAATAAGAGTAGCCATGGTGATGCCCCTCTTTTTTGGCTCGGTCCTGGCAGTATCCTTTCCCCCATTTGGTTTCATCTTTCCGCCGCATAAACTTGTCAAACTCATAGTGGTGTCGCTGCCGTTTCCTCTCTTCATCTTTTCCTCGGTGGTCTTTGTCTCTCTGTCGGCGCCCATGCTGCTGCTCTCGCGGCTCAATGTCTCGCTCAGTCTGGCATCTGGTGGTTACGAGTGGTAAAGCATGTAGTATTGAAGAGGCACCAACATTTACAGCTGATTCATTCATTTATTTTACAAAGACATAAGTGGTATGATGGGATATCCAGGCACTTTTCTTTAAAGCACTGTTCATTTTCTTTCTGAATTTTCAATCCATGTTAATCTAGGCAGCAAAGAACGAGTCGTTTTCAGAAAATAGTACAAAATTAATCATTTGGATGAGGATATTTACTTTGAATTTCTTTCCTCTTGACGGAAATTTAGTAAATGATTATCTGAATTTTAGATACAGTCTTAAAAGTTATATTTTGTGATCAGTTGTAATCATTTACTTTAATTCAGGAAAAAAAATCAGCATTTTTATGTGTCCCTCTCCTGCAGGATAAACATAGAATTGTTTTACATTCCAATGTTGACGTAGAAGGTACCACACCCAGGGGTAACCAATAGAGAGAAGCCATTGCTTGTGTTTGCTGATGAGACTCAGGGTCATACACACAGGCACTGGGTGAGATGGAGTTTTCAGAGCTGAGAAATAAACCTTTTTAACTGAGAACAGAACTTGGTTTTCTGCAACATTATTCAGACTTCCAGTTTTTGAACACTTTCTTACATTATCATCCAACAAACAACAGATTTAGAAATTTTGGAAATCAATAAAAGTCTGTAAGGACAAATAAACTAAATAAATTTTGCTGAGATTTTGTTATAGGCCTTTATTTAGAGAAGAAAATGGATTAAAATGCAGCTTGTTTAAAAATAATAAACTTTCCTTCAACTAATAATTTGTAATATCATTTTTCAAATCAATCTTAAAGAGTAGATAAGATATAGCAGTTCTTACTTCTCTTTGGGTTCTTTTGACTTCATTTGTCCTCCAGCTTTTTCCCATTTGGCCCTGTCTGGTTCCCCTGCATCACTTTTGTCCTTCATCCGGTCTGAATTACCATCATCATCTTTGTCACTTTTCTTCAGAAGCTAAATATGAAAACAAGACAGAAGAAATATCCAGTTGCACCATTCAAAAGTAAAGAATTAACATGTAATTACTGAACAACTTAATTGAAGTCAGGTGTTACCTTAATTTTAATGTCTTTATCTGACAGTTTCTTCTGCTTCTCGGCTTCCTTTCGCTTGCGTCTTTCCTCCTCCCGACGCTTTCGTTTCTCCTCCTCCCGTTGTCTTTTCTTTTCGAGCTCTCTCCTTCTCCTCTCCTCTCTCTTCTCTTCTCTTATCCTCTGTTAAATGTTTGATGAAAAATGGGTATCTTAGCTTTTAAAATGGTTTAAAGGTCAATACTTTCCCACAAAAAAAGTTGATTTCTGACCTGTTTTTCAATTTTCTTATTCTTAATGTATTCCAGCAGAGGTGTCGTCCGTTTGGCTAAAAACAAAAAAACAAACAAACAAAAAAAAAGAAACCAAAAATCTTGGTATTTTGTTGAAGTCAATTTAACTTGAAGACTGTGTAAAATGTTTCTGTACCTATGAGCTCTTTGGTCTTGGCCTCAATCTCCCCCAGCAATGTTTCTGGGTTAGCCATAGACTTTTCCTCATCGCAGGAGTAATTCTCCAAGAACCGCTTGTATTCTGGATCTGATTGAGTTTTACAGACAAAAAAAAAAACAGGTATAAATACAAGTTTAAAAAAGCTAAGCTGAATTATTTATTCTCTGTATCCTTATGTGTTATTACTTTAGTACCTTCTTCAATGCTTCCAACTTTGGCATCTTTCTTCTTCAGCTTCTTCTTTGAAATTTTCTGAAAAGGGGCAAACTCTACCACAGCAGGATACTCTTGGCCTGAGTAAATATTGAAATAAAAAGAGCTCTAACTAACAGACCTGCTATGAAATTGTAACAATAGCAACAAAAAGTTCTAAAGCTACATCTTGGTCAATAAAATTAAACCTGTAGTTACAAAGTAAACATGTCTTGTTTGCATTTCATATACTTGCAACGAGTGTCTATTTTACTAGCCAGCATTGTCAACAAAAATCACACTGAGTTGTTTTTTTTAAATACCCTTGTTATCAATGAAGACATAGCCATCAAATCTGTCCCGGAACAGCAGGATGTCCTCTGTGTTTTTGAAATTGATATATGCTCTGGAGAACAGGTGGGGATAGAGACTGTGAAAACAAATGGAAACAATTACAAAACTGTTAAACATGAAGAAAAACAGCAGAATTTAGTGACACAAAGCCATAAAACATATTATACCTTTGGTCTGCTGGAAAGAACTCAAAGTAATCATAACAGGGAAGTGGACTCAGTTGTTCTTCTAAATGGTCCTTGGACAGGTTAGGTGGCAGCCTCCGAATAACCACCTGTAAGAAATCATGCACATGAAATGTAGACAATTACTTAAGTTTTGTAAGGAATTTCATTCTGCTTTTGCTTTCTTTTTTACTTTGGAATTTTTGTTTCCAAAATCTCCTTAAACATAAACTGATAGAAACTTCGAAACTAAAGGGTTTCTGTTGTCCTGGAAATTCTGAGAGGAGCTGTCAGAGTTGGTATTGATTCAGTCTGCAACAAGGCAGAGAAGTTTTAAAAAACTGTGACAGAGTAGAGGTAGACAAAAAATGAGCTGTGGAATTGAAAAAAATATATAGTTTGTTCTTTCTTGCTTCAATTTTGGATCCTTTTAATTTTATTTATTTTGCTTTTATTACCAAATAACTTTCTGTTACTTTTCTGTTTCTGTTTTTTTCCCTATTCCTCTAAACTTCAACGTTATGCAAATATAATACCAATCTGTTTTAACTTCTCTTGAGTCTCTCTATTAAACACCAGCTTATCCTGGTGGAAGAGTGTAGTCTTTGATAGTATCCGTCATGTCAGATTGGTCCTAAGGTGTATTGAAGGTAACTGAAGACCCTAGATTACCAAGCTGGCTCTCAAAAGTCTATTTACGAACAGATTCACGCTGAAAGAAAGAAAGAAAGAAAGAAAGAAACAAACAAACAAACAAACAAACAAAGAGAATTTCTGCCTTGTTAAAATCAAAGAAAAGGTTTTTCTAATCCCACTTTTCTTTAAACATATAAAGTTCATTCATTTTTGAATAATATTTAAATTCCATTATGAATCTTGCTTTCAGCATACTCATAACTCTGACCTCCATAAAGGCACTAATCTTGGACATTGTATGAAACAGTGGAAAATGGTCTCCCTTGCTGAACAAAATGGACATTTATCTGAAACTTCGGAATTTATGATTAGTACAAAAGCACTCACTGTAATAATACCATGCAAAATACGCCACTGAAAATCACCAATATGCTTGGCCAGTGGTGGTTTGTACAACATACTCCATGCAGGTTTAACATCAGATTGGTTTCTAAAAAAAATCCCTCCATGGTGTATCCTTTTTATCTTTAAGTTTCACTCAGTTTAGGGCCTTAACAAACCTCTGATATAACATCTTTCCATTTGCAGAATTCAGTGAAGTCCATATTTAACTGTCTTTCTCCAGCAGGGGACCCAGCACTTCACAGTCTTTAAAATTGGGTCTGATGAACAGTTTATAAAAATTTGTCCATCTTTGTAGGTGTTAAAAATCCATCAAACCATGCTGAAATCAACATTTTCCTCTTCTGATAGAGCTATTTAAAACTTCTACAGCATCAAATACAATATTCAAACAGATCAAACGTCTAGTCTTGAATGAATGAATGAATGAATGAATGAATGAAATTTATGAATGAATGAATGAAATTTATTTCAGACAATTTCAGACAATTAACAAATTTAACAAATAATAATAAATCAATTT
>JARVJO010000061.1:19772914-19789571 GCA_031762555.1 Cynodonichthys magdalenae | reverse complement strand
CAAATTTGACTTAATCCTCATTTTTATGTGATGGGTCACACACACACACACACACACACACACACACACACACACACACACATATATATATGTATATATATATAATAAAAATAGGTATAAGCATTTTTTTATTAATTTATGCACAAGATGAGTCCTATGAATCATAACAAAAGGACCCTTTACCCTGACATTTCTACAAGATTTATTAAAAGAAAAGCTGCCTATAAACAGGATAGGTTTTGTTTCTCTAAAATCTAAAAACCTGCTAATTTTTGTTTGTCATGGATCATGCATACAATAAATTCAGCAGAACACTTAGAATAAACTACTTAAACTCAAAAAAGAAAGATTACAACAACAGTATTCACAATGAAAGTATAAACTGATTATAGTTGTATAAATCAATGTGAAAAATTAATCTTTAAGCAACACAAAATCAGGTCTACTGCCCCTGAACAGCAGTTATCAAACTTTTCATGCTAAGTCCCTCTTTCAAGGAAAGAACCTGTTCATATACCCCACCTCAGCAAAATTATAATAAAATGAATCAAATTTAACTTTAATAAAAAAAAAAAGAAAATCTCAGGATTTACAACGTATTTTTGTTAGTTAATGTAGTGTTAATAAAAAATGTACAAGGCTTCATGTTTGTTCAAAATTAAATAGAAATTTTTAAAAAATGAACACACATCACTTTTTTTTAGAACCATATTCTTAATGTTCAGACAAATTCACAAGAGTAAAGGAACAGTTGTCAAAAAAACCATTCCAACACTGGGAAAAAAGGGTTATATTTCACAAAAGACATGCTTAATCCAGTGTTTAGAAGTTCAGAACACTCTCACACTCAGTGTGTATATAAGTGAATGCAGATGATGAGAATAATAAATTAAATAGAATTAAATGGTTTCTGCCCTGTTGGCTGTATAAAGTGGACGTGTGTGCAAAGCCACTTTCTCTTATGTGCTGCTGGAAACCTGCTTGTAATGAAGTGGTGACTCCTCTGAATCACTGACATGAGGCCGTGATGGATACACTGTGGATGGAAGCAATTACTTGTAAAAATGTCATAGAACACAAACTTCTCCAAATAAATTAAAGTTGCCGCAAAATGGTTGGTTGAGGTTCTCAGAAATGACGAATGTTCAGTGCTTCAGATAGTAATTGCTATGCAAAACAGCACAGTGTCGTCATGATTCACTAATGTCCCATGTTTTACTCAGTGAGTTTAAATCCAAGAGAGCAACTTTAGATCTTTTCTTTTCTTGTTTGTATTTGTTTCAGCTTCTAAATTTTCCACAGGGTAATATTTTGAACATCAGTGAAATATCATCAATGTCATTTTCTTGTAATACATATATCATTCAGGGATTTTGTCAGATGACTTTGCAGAAATATAATTCTAATTTTGGTATAGCAAGACAGCATGTGGAAATATGTAAATACATATCCTGGTTGTAGTCTACTGATTCTATTGAGTCTTACTGTTAGTGTTGCTGGCTACCTTGAACTGAAAGTATCACAAGCCTTATGACTCATCTCATTTTATATGCTAGATAAAGTATTTGTGACTCTATTTCAAAATACAGTAAACTTATCAAAGTTGTGATTCAGAGTTTGCAGCTGCAGTCATTTGTGGATTTTTTTTCTAGAAACTGAATATTAATTTGCAGAAACTATTGCTGTCTCAATAGCAAGTACCAGAAAACAATACCCACATACTGGTATTTGTACTACATTGAATGTGTTAGTTTACAAGGGTTTGTTAGTTCCATGTTTGTGTATTTTAATTTTTTTATTTGATACAGCCAGAGGGACTGTAAATAGTAAATAGACTGAACTTATATAGCGCTTTAACAAGCTCCATAGGGACCCCAAAGCGCTTTACCCTACAGTCATTTACCCATTCAGTAAGCAACATTGTAGCCAAAGCTGCTCTGGGGCACACTGACAGAGGCAGGGCTGTCTTGCACAGGCGCCATCAGATTCTCTGACCACCATCAGTAGGCAAGGTGGGTGAAGTGTCTTGCTCAAGGACACGACGACTGAAATGGCTGGAATGGGGGATTGAACCGGTAACCCTCTGGCTACAGGACGACTCCCCTAACCACTCTGTCACAACTGCAAAGGAGAGCCATTATGTACTACCTAAAAGAAATGTGTTTTTAAAGTCATTGGGAAACCTCATAAGCTGCGGGCCTAAAATTTAATAAAATGCCTTAAAAAACAGACAAATTAAAGAAAGTACTGCTCTTGAACTCTTTAGACTAAATTCACAAGCTTTGTCTCTTTTTAAAGCTGTTAATCTGAATTTTTAACTTCAGCAGTCATATTTTTATAAGTAACTAGTATTTAGTTATTGAAGTTAAAATACACCAAAATCAATTTATATATTCTTCCTAAATTTTTATCTTTAAAGTTTCACAGAACATGAAAGAAAGGCGGTATTGAGGGAAAAAAAAATATTGGACTAAAATATAGAGCAGATGGATCCAAATACTAATAATTATTCTAACCTTGAGTCAATAAAATGCTACAACAAAGCATCTAGTCAGAGGCAGGTTCAAATGTAAACAGTGAACTTAACAAGCATTTTAGGTAATTATTTAATTAATAATATTACACATCTACAGAATCGACATGCTAACATGTAGCATCTCTCCATCCAAAGCGGCATTCTCCTCAACTCTACTGCAAAAAACAGGATTTTTCTCATGGAAAAGCATTAGGAATTGGCAGTTTAGGCAAAATTACTATTTGAATTTGATAGAATTTTTTTTTTGGGGGGGGGGGAAAGATCACTCCCAGTTAACCCCCCCCCCCCCCACACACACACACACACACACACACACAGTATAAAAACACTTCATCATAGCTCTGAAGTTTCCTCCCACTTTTCTCCACCCATTTCCCATTTCCAGCCGCACTACTTCTTCCTTGTATAAAGCACGCACACAGAACACACACAGCACACACAAACTGAATCAACTCATTTTACAGATTTTGTGGTTGAATGTTTTTTTTAATCTAGCTACACAGTTGCTGTTCTGTGTAATTTTTAATATTCCATTGGTAATAAATCGTTAGATAATCCTCCACCGCTCACTGACCTGCGTCGTATCAGAAAGAAAAAAACGAGAATGAAATCAGCTCATTATAGCGATCCTGTGGCTCAACATTTTTTTAAAAACCAACTACAAAGTTGCTGTTTCGTGTTATTTTTAATATTCCCTCTGTAATAGTAATAAATCTTAAATGAAATCCTGTGGTCGCTCACTGATGTCATCAGCTGATTATCATTTTCTCAGCACAGATTCGAGGGTTGCTTTTTCACAAGTGGGTGAGCCGCGCTCAAACCCGCCTCTGATACTACCTCTGCTCGGGGATCAGGGGCACATCAGAGGTGGGCTAATTTTACTCTCCTCTCCGCCTTCGTGTTTATTCTGAATGCTCGGGGAGGATGCATCAGACCCGGACTGAGCTGTCTTATGAAAGGGGCTACTGTATATACATGGTGACAATGCACACATAGAAAATTATTGGCCTACATCACAATGCTCACACAGTACGTAATATTGCACTGTAGCCCAATTCATCCAAAGTGTCATCAAAACACAAACTGTTTATCTTAATACAAAACATACTGAGCTAAATCATATCACTATAACACCATTAAACATCTGAACATACTGTATGTGAGAAAAATCAGCACTGAACCCTAATATACTATGTTCACTGATGACTGATGCAAACATTTGTTTTAAATTCTGGATAGTTAACTGAACCTGTACAAGGGTTAGGGTGAGGAATTTTGGTAAATACAGTCAACATATTCGCATATTGACAGACTTATTGAGTTTTTTGAGTACTGAATCATTTCTTTTCTTCTATACATTTTTCTTGCTATAAAAACTAAAAGAGCAAAGTTTTGGAGTTAATATATTGGTAGTTTCCAATCGTCATAAGGCACAGGAATAAAGTCAGTTATTTTCTGAACTAATATGCATTGTATGTATACTTTGATCAGAAATTTTAATGTTAACATTAAGATCAGGATTTCTTTTTTGGGCTAACCCTCTAACAATTGGCTTCTTATCTCTCTCCTATTACTTTATGGTGCACTTTCTTTTTTTCTTTCTCTGTCCTCCACTGTATCACTTTTCCCTGCAAGGGCAAGAGTGGCTCCCATAGACCTGCTTCAAAATGGCCCGTCAGTAAAATCTGATCCATTTAGACAGAGCAGGACTAGTCTTTTGCATGCCAAAGGCTTGTTGGTCAGGGCCAAATGTCCTCCTGATGTCCTCCAACTTACCAACAGCAGCAAGAAAAGGTCTTCTAATATTTCCACTGTAACTCTAGATTCTGTTGACATGAACGAAGAAGGATGAAGTGGCAGAAAAGGAGGATGAATACATTTTTTCTCAAAACAGATCAGTAGACTTTTTGAGGAGATAGAACTGAATATAAGTAGGAATTTAAGACTTAATTGGTATAACACTGGCAAAAATACTCAGTCTCTGTTAAAATCTTGATCTGAAAAGATTACACGTCATGTTTCCTTCAAAACAGAATAGAAGGAAAAAACTTAAGTCAGTGCAAATATGTTTTACAGTGAAAGGAGAAAATGTATCTGACATAATTGTTTTCCAGAAACTTTTGTGACATAAATAATTATGACTAAGGGACTTTTAAGATTTTTGAATTTGCCAGAAGTGGCCTAACAAAGTGAATCATTTCCATTTATCAAACTGAGGGTTACATCATTTTCCTACAAGGTTATTTTCAGGATATTAGTAAAATATGGTGAAAGTAGCATAAATATTCAATCACTACAGGATGTGTTAACAACACAGCTGTTTTTTTTTTCAAAAGTGAGTTTGGAAAAGTTTTAAACAATATCTTACCTGCTGTAGATAGCTTTTTTAACAGTGTCACTTTAAATAAATACATTGATTGATGGGTAAATGGGTAGATAAATAGATGGGTACAAGCTGTAACACCATTGGTGCAGCTAAGGGCATTTCAAGAAGGTATAATAGAATAAATTTGCTGGAATACCTGTGTAAAGTGATGGAAGTATTACTACACTTTAAAAATAAAATGTTGGATTTACTTAACCATGTTATGTCAACTGGTTCCACTTAACTGAGTTAAGTAAATTCAAAGCAACATACTTATGTTCTTTTGTTAAAAAACTGGTATTGCTTTGAATTTACTCAACTTCACAAGTTAAGTGGAACTAGTTGACATAACATGGTTGAGCAAATCCAACATTTCAATTATAAAGTGTACGCACTTAAATAGATACTTGAATTGCAAAAATGTTTGAAAGGAGAGTGTTTTTTGAAGTGCATCAATCCATTTAGCTTTTAGTCATACTCACATTAACTGTTAGCTTATTTGTGGTTTATTGTAAACTGTTTTACAGTCTAAATGCTGTGGTTTTAGTTGAATGCTACTACCAATGATCTTAACTGATACATACTTGTAGTGTTGAGTGTGTCACATGTTTGCACGTAGGTTTTAAATGCAGGTGTTGAATGTACTGCCTCGCACTGGTCCTAATTAGATTACCCTATTGATATGAGATGTTGGCAGCAACACTGACTGAAGGTAAGGGTAGGTGACAAGGACACACAGTAAAAGTGCCAAGGTCTTTGTGTCATACCCACTATGTGCTGCCGAGCTTTTCAGAAAACTGCCTCCTCAGACTTTCAATATTAATATATGTTTTGAAGTAATCTTATTTGTGGGTGCTGGGATAAAAATAGATTGTGGAAGAGACCATTAAACACTTTTATGTAAAGTCTGTACATACATTTGAGTGGGTTTAGGATGACTTGAGTTTTAATGCTATCATTGGAGAAGTGCATTATAAACAAAACATTGTGCATAGAACTTGTAGATGTTTTACACTATATATCCTGTAAGAAATTAAACAATGTTGTGTTTGGATCATAAAAGCTGTTTATACTGTAGTTACACCAGTGCTTCCAGATACTGTTTATTTTACAACTATTTGCTACAAAAATGCCAGCTTTTCTCCCATAATGTTTTAGAGTGTTGTGTTAGCTGTCAAGTCAAAATGTCCCCATTGTTTACATCAGCAGCAAAACACAAGACGTGTTTGATTGCCTGTTAAGTTGACAATAAAATGACAGTTTTACAATGTGCCATACATTTATCGGTGTTAAGTCATGATGACAAAATGGTAAGAATGCATGTTTTTCTTCAGGAGAGTCCAGAGTAGAATGGTGATCTTGGTGCATTAACCATTTCCTACCCATTCATCAATCAGTATAACAGCCATGAATCAATGTAATTTTGAGATTATGCAGGTAAATTAGTCCCAAAAACATTTTGGAACCCATCAATATCAATGCAAACTTGTGTTTAATTACAAGTGTAATCAGTTACTAAGTCAGAAACAAGGTGTTTTTATAAGTGAAGAAAAACGTTTCCTTTTTATCTTAAATTATGCATAGAATGCTTCTTTTAATGTAAACATACATTTATACCAAAGCTTGTCTTTTTAATACTAAATAGAGTACGTCTTTATTTTTAGTTAAGTTTTTCTTGTTTTTCCTTCATCACACCTGGCCTTCTTTGGTAAACTTTCCCTCTGCATTTGGTTAGCTAATATATTTTGTATAAAGTCTGCAGTTAGTTTTGGCTGAACCTTTTGAAACCTTGTTGAGTTATTAAAGATCTAAGGTTTGCCTGGATACTTTTCTTCTTAATCTTGCTTTTGGGTCTTTTCCACCTACATTTATTTTACTTTAAAAATTGAGGTTTGTTCTTTTCTTTGTTGTTGAAGTTAGAAACATTACGAAATACTGTATTATGTTGGTGTGCTTAACACTTTGAGGTTTATTTATTTATTTTTGCTCAGTTCTGTTAGATAACAAGGTTATGAATCCTAGTGCCAAAGAACCACATTGGTTAGAAGAAGTACAAAATCCACAACATTTCCCTGTGCTGAAAACAAAGTGTTGACTTTTCACTTCAGTTTTCCAAGTTTTCTACAGTTATATAGCTTATATGCGAGGATGCATTAACAGTTCAGCAGAATATAATGTTTAAAAGGAACAATGCAGTGAACTATTCATAAGGAAATTGTCATGGTTCAGGAAACTGTTATTTATTGATGAAGCCACAGAAATCTGTGTAGACAAAAATATTGACCAAACTGTCTGCTTCTAAAGCAGAAAGTTGCTTTTTTAATGAAATGGAGTGTCTATACCTCGGTCCTGATTCATACTGGTTAAAGTGGCTGTTTTAAAGCTTCAGTTTAAAAAAACTGAAAAACAAATCTTTTTATTATTGAAGAGACACAAATTGATAATTGTGCAAACAAATGCTTGGTAATTTTCCTTCTTTAAACCTCTACTTAAGAAACATGATCTTGATTCAGGAGTTCTGGCCAATTATAGACCCATATCTAATTTCCCATTCATCTCAAAAATACTTGAGAAAATAGTTGCAATCAATTATGTAAACATCTGGACAGAAATAATCTTTTTGAGGAGTTTCAGTCAGGGTTTAGAGCTCATCATAGTACAGAAACAGCACTGTCTGAGACCATGAGAATGCAATAAGTAAATTAGTAGTATTCTCATGGCCTCAGACATTGGACTTGTGTCCATTCTTGTCCTGTTAGATCTCAGTGCTGCATTTGATACAGTTGCTCACAATAATTCTATTATAGAGGCCTGAACATGATATTGGGATTACAGGAATGGCTCTAAAATAATTTAAGTCATATTTAATTGACAAATTACAGTTTTTAATGTTAATGAATCATCTTCTTACACCAGAGTTAGTCATGGAGTTCTTCAGGGTTCAGTGCTTGGACAAGTCCTCTTTACTTTATATTTGTTTCCATTAGGCAAAATTATTCATCAGTATGGGATCCATTTCCATTGTTACGCTGATGATACTCAATTATATTTATCCATGAAACCTGATGAATCTAACCGGTTACTTAAACTGTTTTAAATACATAAAAACCTGGATGACTCTTAATTTTCGGCTTCTAAACTCAGATAAAACAGAGGTTGTGGTTTTTGGACCTGAACATCTTAGGAATCAACTTTGCAGCCTTTCATTTCCTCTGGATGCATTAATCTGGCCTCCAGTTCTAATGTAAAGAACCTTGGTGTTATTTTTGATCAGGATCTGTCATTTAAGCCCCACATTAAAAATATTACCAGGGCTCCTTGCTTCCACTTGAGTAATATCACTAAAATTAGAAACATCTTGTCCATAAATGATGCAGAAAAACTGATCCATGCATTTATCACATCTTAGCTGGACTACTGTAACTCTTTAGTAAAAATTCTTTAAGTCTTCAGCTGATCCAAAATGCTGCTGCTAGAATTCTAATGAGCGTTAACGTTGGAAGGAGAGATCATATTTCTCCAGTTTTAGCTTTTCTCCACTACCTGTTAAATCCAGAATATAATTTAAAATCTTGCGTTTAAACATACAAATTTCTCAACAACCAAGCTCCATCTTATATTAAAGCTCTTTTTGTTCCATATTTTCCTAACAGACCTCTTCACTCTCAGACTGCAGGTTTACTTGCGGTTCCCAGAGTTTCTAAAAGTAGAATGGGAGGCGGAGCTTTCAGTCATCAAGCTCCTCTCTTGTGGAACCAACTTCCAGTTTCTGTCCGTGAGGCTGACACTGTGTCTACTTTTAAGACTAGACTGAAGATTTTCCTCTTTGATAAATCCTATAGTTAGGCTTAGGTTTCCTGAGTTAGTCCTTGGTTCTGCAGCTTTAGGCTTAGACTGCTGGAGAACAAACTGACATATTTCCTCACTCTGCTGCTGTCTTTAGTCATTCTCCTCTACAAGTTTTACTTCTATTTGTAGCATGTTTTCTTTGACTTTCTTCCAGAGGAAAATACACATGGACCAGTCCTTCTTTGTTGTCTGTGTCTCTTTCATATCCCTCAAATCCAGCCAGTTGAGGCAGATGGCCGCCTTTCCTGAGCCTAATTCTGCTGGAGGTTTCTTCCTGGTAAAAAGGAGTTTTTCCTCTCCACTGTTGCCAATGTGCTGCTCAGGATGAGATGCTTCTTTAGATTTATTAATATTATTATAAATTTTTTTTGTACAGTGCCCTGAGACGACAATTGTGATTTGGCACTATATAAATAAACTGAACTGAATTTTATTTATTTATTTATTATTTTTTCAGAACTCCTAAATGAATGAACTAACCTTTGCTTCAACAGTAGAAACATTACTACAAGTCTGTTGTGTTTGCACAAGAGCAAGCACAGAGGAAATGCTGACTAGCAGGATGTCAAATTGTTAAATGTATTCTGCATTCAGAAAGCTCTGTGTTTTCAGTGTATACTCTGTGCTCAGATGTTTGTGTGTATGTGTTGTTCCCATGTTAAATAAGTCCTTTTTTATTCTGCCTCTGTACTCTCACTGTGAACCACCTTTGGTCTCCGGGGACCCATTCAACACCTTAATGCTTTTGTTTAGTTCCGTCTCAGTGAGGGTCACATCACTGACATGCAGGTTTATGCATGGATACACACAAACTCACTGCTCTGCTTTTCACTTCTAATTGGAGAACTGTTGTTTCCCATCTGGAGTTAAGTCTGAACTTGTTAGTTCTTGGGATTTAATGGAAGCTGTGACCGACACTATAGGCAGATTATTGTGTGTGTGTGTCTTGGTATTACTCACATGAAAACTGCATTTATTATTGTAATTTTTTCTGCCCTCAAAACCCTCAACTATCACCTTTCAGTCTGAATTGAGCTGTGTGGCTGCTTCATATCTTCACTACTATTATCATACAAAGAACTGCTGTCTATAGAAAGTATTTTAAATGATTTGAGTCAGTATTGGGAACAGATATGAAGCATACAATGACTCCAAGTTTGTCCCTTACGTAATAAGGGAAAGAGTTAGATATTTTTGTGGGGTGGTGTATATACATGAGAAGTGGCCTAATACAGAACTTAGATAAAGTTCTGCTCTTGCTTGCATTATGTACTGCTAAATTTATAATAGTCATGATGGTTTTAAATGCCTCCTGCTCTGGAATTTGGAGCAAGAAGGTTTGCAGCTTGTTTTCACTAAAAGCACATGATTCAGCTGACTTAGGTAACAGCAAAGAAGAAACTACAAGCCATATGCATTAGGGTGCTCTAGTTATACTAATATGAAGACTTAACAATCACAGTAGTTGGAAAAAAGTTGGACTGCTATTAAGTGTTTTACTCCTTCAACATCCTCCTCAATTATTTAGTATAGAGCAATGTTTGAGTCTGGGTATCCTATTTAAAAAATGTGGAATTCTGGATCCACAAATGCTGAAAAATGGGATTTTTGTTTAGCATGTATTCATATATGTTTTTACAGATTCTCATGCCTTTACAATAGCTTCTATTGGTGGGGAAAAATCACTTTTGTGTAAAACACACTGCACTGTGTAATTCTCAAAAATGCACATTTACTTGGTTATTTATCATTTTTTTGTACTAAGTCAATATTCAACAGACCATATGGGTAACCAAATATATTTTATTTTTTGGTTATGAAATTCCAATATTTCCATAGTTTAAACTTAAGAATTTATGGTAATTTTATATACTGTGTTGTCAGGTGTATTTTTAATGGTTGTTTCTCATATCAATACCTGTTTCACTATTGTGCTGAAGGAAAAACATGATGTTTAGTTAGTGTTATATCTTTAGCCTCAGTCAAATGCAATAGGAAAACAAGGAATAGTTTGTATCTTTTGAAGTGAGTGTTACGGTAGGTGATTTGAACCCAAAAATGCAGGCTGGCACGATGGCTTATGTGAAAGAACAAAAACTGGTTTGAAAAAAACAAAAGAAAAAGGCTGGCGTGGCAGCAAACGACAAAACTTAAACAATGACATGAACAAGACTATCAGCAAGAAAAAGAGCAATGATCTAATGGAGCAATAGGGACAGAAGACAAGTAAGGATGACTGTGGAGTGGAAGCACCTGGGTGATTATAAACTATGGACAGGTGAGTGAGGCAGGCTGGAAACACACACGGCCTTTCCCAATAAATGGCTAATCACTCGCCCTACTCCCTACACACTAAACTTGCTGTGAAGCCCCCTCGCAGCTGAACTGAGTCCCCTTGATGGTGTTGAGTGTCTAATTATACACCCTCTGCTTTTGAGACGGCCTGTCCTCACACTACCGGAACAGGAAGCTGTTGTTACCATGGTAACAGCCCAAGCTCAGGCAGCGACTGAAAGCTGGAGAATGAACGCTGTAAGATCGTCTAAAAGACGTTTTTTTTAATAGACCCAAGAAAATATTTATTTGGGCAATATGACTGTATTTGTAACAAATACAGTGCGATAACTTGTTAAAACAATTGCATTTTTAACATCTTTAATCATTTTTAGTTCACTTTTTCTTAATTTTTTTCTTTTTTTTTTAAATATGGAACAGGGTTCTATGTATTTAATAAAGTTTTAATTGAATTGAACATGATTTGTGTAGCCTATGTGAAATTAAATTTGTTGGTGAGGTGTTTACTTAGTAAATATGTGTGCAAAACATATGCAAAACTTATATTTATTTGTCCCGTCCTGCATGCCGACCTTTGGTGTTGCACGTGCTGCTGAAGCCTGCAATGGATGCTGACTCGCTGTGGAGGGCCTGTGGAGGGCCACTCGCCCATGTACATTTCAGATGGGACTTAATATGGCCAACCCTCCATGGGCATGCGCAAACGGAGTGTGTAGGGCAGGGCTATTCAACTAAATTGCTCCTGGGCCACAGTTACTGCAGGTCAACAGCTCAGGGGCCGAACATCCAGCAATTAAAGTTATTATGTAAATAAACCAAGAATTACAAAGATCTGTTATCTTTGAAATTGTTTATTTTGCGGTATTTAATCATGAATACGACATACAGAACCCTATAAAAGTAGTGATAATAAACAATATCAAAAACAAAAAACACATTACGCCTCTTATTTAGCACAAATATTATTTTGATATTTCTGAATTGCCAAATTTTTAAACCAATTTTATTTTCACTTTCATAGTTTTATCTTCAACTGCTTGAAAATTTAACTTTCTGGAGTGTGCATAGAAAGGATTTTTACCAGCTTCTAGACAAGATTCTGAAGTTTCTGTAGATACCAAACATGTCTATGTTTAACTTAAAGTAACTTATAGTAATTAAAGTAGAAAACAGAGGGTTTGGGCTTAAGAGATGAGTAAACCAATTGGCGGGCCGAACTTTGGTCACTTGCGGGCCGGAAGTGGCCTGTGGGCCGCCAGTTGAATAGCCCTGGTGTAGGGAGGAGGGCGAGGGAGTAGCCACTGATTGGGAAAGGCCGTAAGAATCTGACTGATGGCAATATGCTGTAACGTGCTGCTCAGGATGGGAGACTGTGACGAAGCAAAGATTTGGCTCAGTCTGTTGGCTTCTTCTTTAGCTTTTATTGTCTTTTTGTGTACAGTGCCCTGAGACAATTGTTGTGACTTGGTGCTATATACATAAACTGAATTGAATTGAACATGGCAAAGGAAACAGAAAACAGGAAATAAGAAAATAAGACAATACCAATCAATGAAAAACAGTCCCAAAAATACTAACAAAAAGAACCATAAAACAAGAATCATGACAGTGAGGTATTGTTGAATGGTTTGAAGAAAATATAACTTACCTGTTTCAAATAGTGATTTGAGTGACCTCAGTTTTAAAAAATTATTCATTCTGACGATTGACTAACAATTAGATATTTTAAAAGATGCTAACATCTTAATTAAACTTTAATCAAAATGTATTTTAATGACTGTTTTTTTGATGCCTTTAAATCACCATCAGTTTTGTATTACAAATTACTTCCAGCAGAAGTAATATTGTAATGTAATTAGAAATGTTCCAGGCTGCATCAAAAGTGCTACAGCTGGCTGCTAAAGCAATTGGCATTTGTAAATAACCAAAATATTATATGCAAACAAACAATTAATGTCAAATTAATAGTGATGTCAAAGTCACAAAAAGTTGTCATGAATTGCCTGTGATGGACTTGCGACCTGTCCAGGGTGTACCCTGCCCCTCGCACTGTGACTGCTGAATATGGGCACCAGTGACCCTGAAAGGAAAAAGCGGGTATAATGAATAGATGCCATTAAACTTTTGAATTTAGAAATGTTTTAAATGGTGTCAATGCATTTTAGCCTCAGCTGTGCTCAGACTAGCCATTAGATTGTTGATCCAATCAGAAGTAAACTCTATTTCTCCAAACTGAGTTATTTTAAAGACTTGACTACAAAGAGTAAGATAAGTATTCACAATATTTTTTTCTTTTCCCTTATGTCACTATCCTTATACACACACAAACACACAAGCTAAAGCATGTCACCTCTTCATCCCGTCCATCTCCCTCTCTTTTTTGTTCATTTGAAAAGTCTAAGAAAAGTCATGTCACCTGATGGGTCTGAGAGTTTTATATTGATGCCAGTCCTTTACAGCTCTGGGCTGGACAGATGCAAAAATGAGCAAATGAGTGACTGCTCAAGTGCCTGCGTATCTGTGTTTCCCACCAGGAAGCTGTGGATCAGTCAGTTGTTGACACGCACAGTCATGTTCTACAGGAGCTTAATTCACCAGGGGGGACACCATGATTACTCCAGCTGGTCACAAGGGAGGCAGGGGAAACATGACTGTATCTTTGCTGTTGCCTCTCACTTAAGCCCTCTTCCATCTCGGTTTCCAGCAGCTCTCTTTACCTACCTCTCGCTATCTTTTGTGTCTCGCTGTGTTTAGTCATGCTTTCCACTCTTCTTTCTTCTGTCTGAGTCACACATCAATATCTTTGTGTACACTTAACCTTTTCACCATTTTTTCCTGTGCTTACCCCACACACACACACACACACACACACACAACCACCACTACCTCCCCACTAATCACACTCTGGATTCTCTGTGATGACACGTGGTTTATTCAGTGGAAAGTACCGTACAGTGTACTTGGCCTGAATGCTGTACAGTGTGAGAGAAAGGGTGATGAAACAGAAGCAGAGGGAGTAAAAAACAGCTGGCTTTTTTTGTTTGTAATTTAAATCCAACCAAAGGTTTTACTGAGTTTTTAAAATAAATTCTGTCTGCTCTTCCTCACAGCTCTCATTTCAGCATGCTATTTACACAATGTGTACATTACTATATAATCATAAAGAAGGACATTAACGCTAACGGTTCTGTGAGTAGGATTAGAAATTGTCACAGAAAGAGGCAATGTAAATATGAATGCAACATTTTAAAATCCAAAAGACACTGGGAGAAGAGAAAAGTTAAGAGTGTAGGATTATGGGTAGCAACTCTAATGGTGTTTACATTGTTCAAACCCAGGCTGGGTATCTTTGCATTTGCTTTTATGACCGATTTCCAACCTGACTTTTGGAGCCCACTGGATGGCCGTCCCAGCCTTGGTTCAAACCCAGTTTTATTGTGTTTTCATCAGCCCTTATAGTTTGGTTCTACCCTGATTTCTGGAACCCCAAGAGATGTGGTTCTACTCTGGCTGGCCTGATTTGATGTCAGAACTGTTGTCCATTGATTGGTTCACTGACTGGGGTTTACGTCACATAGATTAGATTAATTTTATGTGAATCATTTGCAAAAACAGTTTTTTTTTTCAAATGAGTTCAACTAAACAACAACATCAGCTTACCATTTTCTGTCATCTTGCCTTCTTGTCTTCAGCATCACACTGTTGGATGGTCCTGTACAATCTTCTGTACTTATTCTTCAAGTTTGGTATAGTCCATTAATGTTGTGTTGCAATTAAGCAAATATGATTTGCGTATTTGTAATATTTTGATCCCCACCCACATTGAAGCGTCTCTCTGCTCAATGCAAGCACAACCGGGCCAGGGTGGAACAAGGCAGGGGCTGACTATGGCCAGGTCAGTCCAAACCAGGCCTTACAAAATGCCTCTGTGGTTCAATTTAGGCCAGGCTGCTGGGGCCAATTTGACATTGTCTTGCTCTGTTTCAGTTGGTCTAAAATTATATAAAGAACAAAAAAAGTACCATTAGTTCTGTATTTTACACTGTTGTTTCACAAATAAAATGTTATCACATAAAGATTTGCAATATTTTTTATACAATTATTCTCACCCACACGGAGTCTGCACTCTGCTCAAAGCATACATAACCAGGGCTGGGGTAGATTAAGGCCAGGTTGAGTGTGGCCATTCTATAAATGTAGGCACAATGACAGACAAAGATAGGGAGCTGACTCACATGATGCAAAGAAGGAATGTACATGTATGTAGATGTATTATTTGTGGTCAAGTGGAAAGGAAACAAGGCTCGGAGCATTAGGGCAGGTTTTAAGCTGTTTCACCATAGTGTGAATAGGAAGAAAAATGGATTAGACATAAACTTGTTACTACTTGTTGCTGCTGATAGCCTGCAGGAGTCGCTGGGCGGGCCAGGGGGTGGGGAGGTGTGCTCTGTCATGAGGAAGCTTGGTTTAGAGACCTAGCCCAGGGGAGGAGATATTACCAAAAGGCGGTTCTAGACCCAACTGGTTGTTTTTGCTGTCCTGCCTGGCTGCCTCAGGAGAGCCCAGGCTTTCTTAAACATGTATGAATGACTCAAAGTAAGACTCTGGACATGTTTTTAATGAGAGGATAACATTATAACATGATATAAATTCAAAAAAGTTGATTTTACATAATATTGCCCCTTAAATTCATATTTTAACCAGGTGTTAAAGGAGGGCCTATGCAAAAAAAAAATATGAAGAAAAAAAAAAAGAAAGGAAAGAAGAAAAAAAAATACACTTGACCAAACGGGCACTTCAGGGCAAAAGCCCCCCCGCATATGCCTGCACGGTTCAATGTATTCTTGATACAAAAAAGATAAATTTACGTGCCCTTGTGAACATCTGTTTAACCTCAAAAGTACAGTTTTTAAATTAAATGTTTCTGAAACAGCAAGTTTTTCAGTGGATATGTGCTTGACAATGCAGCCTAGGTGGAGTAGTCGATGCAGATCCATTGAGCCTTTTAACACAGCGTATCTTCAAAAGACAAGTTGATAATTTTTTTTGTACTGTTTGTACTATTCGGTACAAGTGTGTATCCATCAGTGCATTGTCATTGTATTGAAAGGTTTAATACAGATATATTGTTGCACCCCTAACACACACATACAACACATATATAGCCTGTATATACATTTTTTTTCAAAGCTGTCAAAGAATAAATTGCCTAAACTAGACAAACAAACCATGCTTGTTTTTTGTCAATTTTAATGCAACAAGATTTCAAAGCACGGCTGTGGCAGGCTGATGCTTATTTCTTCTCCGCACAGCTCAACACAGTGCACTGGAGACTGCAAGCTTGTTAAAACACTAAAAACACAAAGGGCTGAGAGTAAATTCTAGACTCAACCACTCCTGTTACAAAAAAAAACCTTACTGTAGTTCAGTGGCAGCTGGTCCATAGGGGGCGCTAGGGCCGCCCACTATTTTTGTCACACAAAAAAAATAAAAAATTTAAATAACTAAAGAAAAATGTCATATAATGTTTCGAACATATATGTTTTATGATAATCCAAATAACTATTTAATAGTTATTGATGTGTAATCTTCAATTTTAATCAGGAGCGTTT
>JARVJO010000061.1:19611644-19623237 GCA_031762555.1 Cynodonichthys magdalenae | reverse complement strand
TAAAGCCAAAGCAACCCAGGAGTTTATTAAAGCAAAGAAGTGGAATATTCTTGAATGGCCAAGTCAGTCACCTGATCATAACCCAATTGAGCATGCATTTCACTTGTTAAAGATTAAACTTCAGACAGAAAGGCCCACAAACAAACAGCAACTGAATACCGCCGTAGTGAAGGCCTGGCAGAGCATTAAAAAGGAGGAAACACAGTGTCTGGTGATGTCGATGAGTTCAAAAATCCAGGCAGTCATTGCCAACAAAGGGTTTTCAACCAAGTACTATAAATGAACATTTAATTTACAATTATTTAATCTGTCCAATTACTTTTGAGTCTCTGAAATGAAGGGATTGTGTTTAAAAGATGCTTTAGTTCCTCACATTTTTATGCAATCATTTTGTTTAACCTGAATTAAAGCTGAAAGTCTGAACTTCAACTGCATCTGAATTGTTTTGTTTAAAATCCTTTGGGTAATGTCTAGAACCAAAATTAGAAAAATGTTGTCTCTGTCAAAATATATATGGACCTAACATATATGCATAAAAACATTTATTTTTTTGCATTTGGTTAAGTCTGCAGTGCTATGTGGCCTTCTGGTAGCTTCAACAAAAGATTATGTCCCCTTCCATTATATAAGTTGCCCATCCCTGATCTGGAGGTTCATATTGGAAATAGTGTACTTTAAAAATTTTTGTTATGAAGTTTAATGATAATTGGAATTATGGTTTATGGTTTATGGTGAGTGGGGATGGATAAAGAACCCATGTGAGCGGGGGCCTCGTAAGTGGGCCCATTGCTCTCCCCAAAAAGACACTAGTCTTTATTCAAACCTTTGCGTCCCTCAGATGAAGGACACAAGGTTAGAAACACTAAGTGTTCTGAGCTTCTCGGGATCCATAAAGAGCTCACCAAGAATTATTCTCCTTTGACTACTCAGAGCCAAGCAGTGGCCTAGTGCAAAGAGGTCTCTAATTCAATGCCACAGGCATCACACAGACCATTGTCATGGAGTCCAATCACCATTTTGTGGCAGTTGAGCAGATTGTGCCCAGTAAGGACTCCAACCAGTGTGCTTAGAGTTTTCCTTGTCAAGGTAATGAGAGCTTTCCTGTTGATGATAATTGGAATACAAAAGCTTTCTAACCAGGGCTCACAAGTCTCAGACATTGATCGTGAGACACGCATTTCATGACGTTCACACGCCACTCTTTGTATTTCTTTGTACTTTGTACACATACTTTTTGAAGAGAAACCAATGTGCAGCTCAGTGTTTCCCTCACTGGCTGGACTGGCCAGTTTGGATGAATCACTCACTTTTCCTAAAAAAAATCCTCCACCTCTTTTTTTTCTTCCCTAATTTTTATTGTTTTTTTTTTTTTATTATTCCTGGATTGGTACTCCTGTACACATGTGTATTGCGTTCAGAGCTGAGAGTCACACTTGTCAATCACAAAGAACCTGTCTGCACGCTGTGAGTCATTATTAAAAGCAGCAGCAGCATGAGACACAACTTCAGCTCAGTCTAATCGTTTCCACACCTTGCGTGCACAGGCGATGTTTTCATCATAGTGTAAAAAACAGAATGCTCTTAGTTCTCACAGGGATGCATGCACATAACATCATGTACAAACAACTTGAACAGCTGTCAGAATGCTATTAATTAAAGGAATAGCCTAGCTATTTTTAAAGTGTGCTTGCATGTCAAAATTTAAAACAAAGACCTCACATGATGTTAGTGCTTGGTATATGTACTCTCAGCCATTATCAGTTTATTTCTAAAGCCTCAAGCTGTTACCCAAACTGCAAATGAATCTGCTCCTGCCCTGGTTTAGAGAGTGGGATGTCATTTTTACTGTAATATTTTTTCTCTGACACTGTCTCACTAAAATAAATGAGTAGCTACGCTGTTCTTGTTAATCACCTTAAAAATTTAGTTTTGGCATGCTTGATGCTTGTGTTTCCAGGAGGCTATCTAGAACTGGTGTCCATTTTTATAAACTCATCTCTTGCCATCCAACCCCAAATGTTCGCAATTGGATTTAGATCAAGGGATGCGGTCCAAAAGAGTGATGTTATTTTTCTGGGAGAAGTCCTTTGTCAGGCGGGCATTTTGAACTGCATCGTTGACATTACCAGACAGGCGATGGTCTTCAGTTATGAGGGATACCCCCTGCAACATCTCCACATAACTAGCTGCCATTTGACACCTCTGCACAACCTGAAGCTCCATTATTCCTTTGAAGGAAGAAGTCCCCTTGATCATAATGGTATCCCCTCCACTGTGTCATGTGGAAAACATCTCAGGTGGGATCTCCTTGTCATGTCAGGAACGTTGGAAGCCATCAGGACCGTCAAGGTGAAATTTTTTTGTCATCACAGAATAAAACTTTCTCCCACCTTTAAAAGTCCCATGTTTGGTGCTCTCGTGCAAACTCCAAATGGGCAATTTTGTGCCGTTGAAGGATTGGAGGCCTTTGAATATGTTTTCTGTTCTTAAAACCCTTTTATCGCAGATGCTGTCTGACTGTTATGGGACTGCAGCTGGAAACAGTGATGAGCTTAATTTGGGCCGAGGATCTTCCCGTGTCTTAAATATGTTGTTTAATCATTTGTCAGTTTTATAATATATTTCTTTTATATCATAGAGGTGTTTGTCATTTTGTTGTACATGTTATCTTAATTCAAAATATTCAGACAAATAAATACACAAAACTAAACTTTAAAATTCTGAAAGCCTGTGTGTTTTGATGATTCTTTGCATAATGCTTCTCCAGATACTGCCTTTGAGTCCTAATAACTCAAACTTGTCTTTCTCTTATTACCAACATTTTTCTGCTTTTTTATTTAATTGATTTCAGACAAGCAGGAAATGAGAGCTGCTGGGAACAGCTGACACTTATATGCTGTATTCCTCTTCCCTCTATTGTTTTCCTCTGTTTCCTTGTTCCTTCTCTTGCACACACATCTAGACACAAATGCATAGTATATGATATTTGATTTTATTTCCTGTGGGCAGACAAGGTTTTGGGTTTATCTTTATCTGCACTGACTGGAACATAGTAGCAGGTGGGAAAGGTTGAGGGCATAGTGTTGCTGTTTGAAGAAGAAAAACAGAAAAGAAAGTGCAGGACTGCCATTTGACTTCGGGGCCATCGTGTAACAGCTGGTTGTTCCTTACACATTCAATCGACCTCTACTGATTGAACAGGAAAGCAACAAAACATAGCAGGAAAAGATATCTCAAAAGATGATTGTTATATTTTTGTTTTAAAATCTCAATTTTCAAAGGGATTTAGGCATTATATGTTGTTGTTTTTTTCAGTAGTAAAATACTTTTAAAATGTTTTTGTGTTGAGAATATCTTCTTTGTTCATTGTTTTAGTGTTGTAGTCTTCCATATAGTATCTGCCCTCTCTTTAGCCTTTAGCCTCTTTCACTTTCTTTTATGTTGTGTTTTCTTCCTTGCAGGCATTCATGTCCATGTTCCAGATTCTTACCCAGGAGGGTTGGATAGATGTCATGGACCAGACTCTGGTGGCTGTAGGTCAAGTGTGGGCTCCAGTTGTGGCCATTTACTTTATCCTCTACCATCTGTTTGCTACCCTGGTAAGGAAAAAAGCTGTGCTGGTTCCCATGCGTCTAACAAGCTAAAGAGGCTAGTATATTCTCACATAGTGTGCCTTGTAAAAATACATTTATAATCTGGTATTTTATTAAAAAACAAACATACAATAAAAATTGCAAAAATGATTCATGGATTTATCTCTTTCAATTAGTGCGCTGCCTTTTATTTGTTCAGGCAAGTGCCACATCTAATCACAGATCATCAAATTTGCAGGCGTAAGAATTGCTGACATTTTAGTGTTTGGTCCTCTGATATAAGCAGTCATCAGACAGCAGACCCTGGATGACTCACACCTCAGTCCAGACAGACAGGATGTCTTCTAGGACAGAACAGGCTACAAATACAATTACAATGCAGACAGTGAAAAGTGAGAAAAAAGTACTGCATTGTCCTTTCTTTTGTAAGAAGGGTAATTTTGACATTGTCATAAAGGCATTAGCCTCTTGTAATGTGCTAAGATGCAACAGATGCTTTTATTTTTGCACTTTCTCTTGTTGCTCTTTAGATTCTGTTGAGTCTTTTTGTGGCTGTTATCTTGGACAATCTGGAGTTGGACGAGGACTTAAAAAAGCTCAAACAGGTAAGATGCTTATTTAAACTGTTTCTGTTTTTGCTGTAGCAAATTTGAAGTGTTGGAGCTCAGTTCCTTTGTATCTTTTTCATTTGAAAATAAAACCTATAAAATTTGTAGATAATGTTGCAGCTTGACAAATTGGCCAATTCTTTCTACTAGTTATGAATGGAGTTATATATATATATATATATATATATATATATATATGCATTTTCTGGAATATTTTAAAGAACCATCCTAATGTTTTTTTAGTGTTTTTTTTTTTTCAAAATAAAGAAAGTACAAACATTCAGAATAATCCAGACTAACAATTCAATAAATGTATCCATTTTAGAGAGACACCTGTGTATTTATTAGAAATAGCTCAATTTACCAAGAGTTGTCCCTTACCAGTTCTTTGGATATCAGTGATAACAAAAGAAAAACTCAGAACATACTGCAGAAATGGACAAGAGTCATCAATTATGATTTTTAAAGAAAAATATGGCAACAATTGATTAGACAAGGGTTACACGCTTTTTTTAAGACAGGTGATTAACTTGGAAGTAAAGAGCCAACATTTAAATTGAGCTTATCTTTAAGTAAGCAGGACAAAATCGCTTCAGTTAATGTTTTACTTTAAACCCAGAAAGGTGGTATATATGTATGTGTTTGCAAATGTGTGTGAGTTTAACACCATGAATATGTGTGTGTATGGATGGCTATTTAGTGAACGATTGTTTATGTGCATCTGTAGTGAGGGGAGAAAAGAAAGAGAGATATAGGACAAGTAGGAGAAAGGCTTTTAGAGTGGGAGAGCAAAGATTAATAAAGTTATGTCTTAATTAATTCAATGAGCACGCATCTGAGAATGAGCGTGAGCTGCCAATTTGAAGACCAGCTGACCCCCAGTAGAAAAGGACCTATTGGTGGGGGAGATCTACAGCAAAGCTTCATTTGGATGTTGCCTCAACCAGAGGGACAATCGAAGGCAGGTTTTGACTTGCTGGCCACCTCTGTTCAACACGGAGTGTAGCTTACGGCATGGGCAGACCAGAGCCGGCAAGTTGTCCAACAGGGGCAGTTAGTCCTCTGATGGAGGGCTGTATTCTCAGCAAGGCGAGTCAGCGGTGTATGGCAGCCCCAGAACAATTTCAAAATTAAAAGATTTGTTATTCCAGAAAAATATTTTTTCTTGTGGAAATCAGCGTAGAGGCAGGAATCAGGAAACTGGACAGACGAACTGTCTTCCAGCACAGCGAAAAAGCAACAGATGAACAACCAACAGCAAGCATGAACAGACTGAGAGACCAAACTTTGAGAAAAATATAAGAAGTGAAAAACATGAATTTGTTGATGCAGGTGGATGTGTGTGGACTGTGAGAACATTGTTTAACAGGCAAAACTGCGTCTGAGAGTAACCTTGGTTTCTACACACTTCTGAATAACACACAAACATTTTTACTTAATTTATGTGTCACAAAGTATAATGCCTTAATATGTTGTCTAAGAACAATCATAACTCACTTCAAAGTAAATCAAAACAAAACACACAGCCGTTAGTCCAACAAACTCTAAAAAGCCTAATCAAAGATTACTGATTAAATGATTTTTCTCATTATGCAAATTATGCAAACTATAAGCATCAAATTATAAGCGTTAATTTGTGAAACAATTAAACAAACATATATATTTGAACATTACATTAAGTTGAAAATATATATATATTGTTTGTTTGTTATTTTATATAAAGTTAAAAGGACAGGTCCAGCAAGGAAGTCCTCGGTTTCCCTCAGTTTCTGCACAAATAGTGAGGGGAAATCAACACATTAATTTGCACTGAAATTGTTAATGACATTTTTAAGGAAAAGCATCAATGTTTAGTTTCTGGGCCGCAGAAGAGGTTGAGGAAGGTCAACCACCAAGGTCAGCTTCAGTGTGAGGTGAGGGATTTCCCTACACATATTATCTTTATGTGAACATGCGTTTCTTTAAACACAGAAACAGATAAATGTCAGTTCTTTATTTATCAGTCTAATTGTTTTCTTTGAAGCTAATTTATTCCTAAAGTTTCCAGACTACAAAGGTAAAATAAGCTTAAATACATGGAATTTGCTACCTTTATTCCTGTGATTTGAGGATCAAAATATTATTGAGCTACACTTAGTTATGTTTTGCAACTCTGCGCATGTCTGTGCTTTTATTCTGAATAAAAGTCTGGTGCATGTAAACACTCTTCATGATCGGATTGTGCCCATGTAAATGGGCACAATCCTATCTGAATCTTTGCAATTTCATAGTAATGTACTGTATAATTGTGAGCTACTAGCTATGTTTACATGCGCAAAATTCTTTGATCGGATTGAAAAATATTCGGATTAAACAATCGAATGTTTCGTTTACATGGGCACAATCCAATCATGAGGAACGTTTACATGCACCGGACTTTTATTCAGAATAAAAGCACTGACATGCACAGAGTTGTTAACTTTCCCTTAAAAAACACAGAAGTTCTACTTCCGTGATGAATGTAAACAAACGTCTTCTGAGCGCCCAGAATGGACCCGCGACAGGTTTTAATAACGGTGGAGACGTTACTGCTCTCCCTGGTTGAGCTGCAGGTGACGCACAGATACTTTTTTTTTTTTTTTTTTGACGAAGCAACGCATGCAGTTTATCTTTCTTCTTTATTGAATGAGAGAATGAGGGAAAAGTTCTGTGCTGCTGGAAACTAGCGCTGCTGCTCCTCCATCCACAGAAGTGGAGAAACCGATGGATGAAAGTCAGAAGACATGCGCAGTCGGGTCAGTTTTCTACAATCAGAATAAGATGATCGGATTAAGTGTTTACATGCACGCTGTTCAGATTATCAATCGCCATAAACCACCCCTCTCATTCCGATTAAAAATTCATTTGGATTGAGCTGAATTGGATCAGAATAATCCAAATGAGGTGTTTACATGATGCATTTTTATTCCGAATGGCTATTTAATCCGATTACTTATGTCTATGTAAACGTAGCTATTGACAGCATTGCTAGTGGAAACTCATTTTGGCATAGTGTATAATGTCACTACTAGTCACAGATTATAATAAAATCATTGATATTTGGTTGTTATCACAGAAGTTCTTGTACAAATGATGGTTCATACCTTTGCCACCTTACTGTATCTTTGGTGGTTAATTCTGAAGCTTGTTTACTTTCCTAATTTATTTGCTTATACTTCTCCGTAATATGGTTTTATATACAAACTGGACAGAAAATGAGTAGAAAATAAAACAGAAGGCCTGGAGAAGTATTTATTAGGTCAGCTTAATAATTACAAGAAAATTTTACTTTTTTGAAGCAAAGTATAAAGACATTGTGGGTGGGTTGACCTTTTGCACAGTACTGTAGATGCATTCCTGCATGTATATCAGTCTAGCTTAAACCATTAGGTAAAGAGTTTGCTGTTTATTCACTGTTTTTACATGATTCACGAGGATTTATTAAAAGGGGAGCGACACAGAGAGCTGAGCTTGCCGCCTGCTGATCTATTCTAATAACCTTTCTCCCATTTATAGATGCCGTAGTTTTAAGTGCATAAAGATGCTCAACACTTTTGTAAAGACAATGTTTTGCTCTCTGACTTCTTTTGACAATCCTCGCAGTAACACAAGAGTACAATTTGAGATGCTTACAACACCAGTACATAGGCTACAGCTATTAGGTTTTGAAAATACAAGATACAAAATAGTATTACAAAAAATATAATAATTTATTTTGCATGTTAGTAACAGCAATAATAAAATACTGAAATATGAAGCAGTGCCTTTATTAAAATATGACATCCACCTCTTTGAGTTGAAGTACTTACTGAATTGGCTGCCATTTGATGTTTTTCTTTGTTTTGTCAGGTACATTTTATTGAAAAGCTGAGCACTTTTTGTTTCCACCCTAGGAAGAGTGACAAGGTTGAATTATGCCCACTTTAGAGCAAAACTCTGACCCCCCCCCACTTTTTTTGTTTTTTTTGCTTTTTTGAGGCCTAGCTCTAAATGATTGAGTAAGTGGCCAATTATCTTTAAAAAAAAGAAACAAACCTCTGTTTAGCAAAAAACAGGTACTTTACACAAATACAGAGCACTTGGCTCTAGACGTCTTTAATAAGCATTTTCTGTCATGAAATGTAAATTAAGTGCTGTGCCAGACAAATCTTCACCTGGAAGGAGTGTTTTTTTAATCAATCACAGACACAAATGTAAACCATTAAAGCATTTAGTAGTACTGATTTTAGTATTCTATATATTTACATAAATTAACAGTCTCATTATTTTGAGTTCTCCCATAAGCAACCGCTCACACAAACCCTGTGTGTGTGTGCCCTCTTAGCTGGTTGACAGGTCTCAGCTTGCTTGGACAAGTTATTTCCCTCCCACAGCTGAGTGATTAGGTGCACTGACTGTAAAATTGCCCGTTTTACAGGTGTTTCAATCATGGATACAGAGGCTGACTATATATAAACTATAGATGGTAATCATACTCCCACAGGAGAAGGCTTCTGGTCTAATAAAAAAAAAACAATTTAGAAGAAACAAATGTTGAACTAATTACCTATAAAATTATTCTTATATTTTACTTTCTGTATACCATCTTATAAATGTGTATCATTTATGACTAATTTACTTGTGCCATCAGTGGCACTAAAGGTTGATTTCATTAACTTCATTGTGTTGTCTGTGGTTGGAATATCAGATGGAAAATCAGTCCCTTGTCCACGTCCCTTTAGATACCATTGTATTTTCCCCCTCCTATAAACAATACAGTATATTTGTGGTTACAGGTGTGCTAACAATGACATTCTCAGAGTTTACTGCATGATCACCTGAGAGGCAAGCTTTTGCTAGGCTTGCCTTCACAGCATTTTGCAGTAGGCATGACATTAAGACCCAGGTTTGGGTTCTTGGGCATTTTAGTGTTTGATTAGAACTCAGGATCAGTGCTTGTAAAAGAAGAATAGCAGATAAAAATTTGCCAAAACTCTGCTAATTTGGCACAACAAGCTAGTTTTCATAATGGCAAAATATGTAGGAACAGGTAGCTTTTTTTTCTGTGCACCAAGAACAATGCAGGTAAACACACAAACAACTGTGTGTTTATTAAAGCAAAATAAGAAAAGAAACATAAAAAATAGTAAAGGAAAACACCCCTTTGCAAGTAATTCTTCAAAATTTCCAAATAATTGTTCATGATTAATAGAAAGGAAAGCATTCCCTTTCCCAGGCTGTACTTGGCTTGGGTGGGAAACTACTGACCAGGACAGGATATTGTTTGGCGGTAGAAGGAACACTTTGAGGATCTCCTGAATCCACCCTCCATGTTCACCTTTGAGGAGGCTGAGTATTGAGGATTCGGGGGAAGATGAGTCCATTACCATGGCAGAGGTCACCAAGGTAGTCAAAAAGCTCCTTGTGTCGCGAATCAGGCAGGAAAAACCCAGGGCGCAGGCAAAATCCAAAGTTTAACAAAAATGTATTAAATGGAAAACAAAAGGCTGTCAGTACAGCTCAAAAGGCTCAGGGCAAGAGATAACTGGACAGGACGGAACGCAACATAGACAATGATCAGACACAGACTGAACACAGGACACAGAATATAAGGCTGAACTAATGAGGACAAACAAGAAACACCTGGGGAAGACACATGGGGAAACAGGTGAGCAGGGGCGGGGCTGGAAGCCAGACAGCAGGGGAGAGAAAACACAGGGGAACAGGGAAACACTAGAAAATAAAGCAAAAAACACACAGATCACCACACCTTGTTGGCAGGGCGCCAGGGGTGGATGAGATTCGCCTCAAGATGCTGAAGGCTCTGGATGTTGTGGAACTGTCATGGTTGACACGTCTCTTCAACATTGCATGGAGGACTGGGATAACTCGTGGAGTGGCAGACCAGGGTAGTGAGTCCTATTTTGAGTGTGAGAGCATGTTCTAACTATCGTGGGATTACACTTCTCACCCTCCCTGGGAAAGTTTACTCCAGGGTGTTGGAAGCAGTGTAGCTTTCATCCTGGGCGTGGAACAGTGGGCCAGATCTTTACCCTTGCAGAGTTGCTAAGGTAGTCGCGGCGTTTGCCACTCCAGTCTACATGTGTTTTGTAGACTTGGAGAAGGATTATGACTGTGTTCCTCAAGACATTCTGTGCGGGGGGGCTGGGAGTATGGAGTGTCTGGGTTGCTACTAAGAGCGATCCAGTCCCTATATAACCAAAGCAAGAGCTGTGTTCGCATTCTTGGCACCAAATCGAGCTTGTTCTCAGTGCGTGTTGGACTCTGCCAGGGCTGTCCCTCGTCTCCGATCCTGTTTGTAGTGTTTATGGACAGGATCTTAAGGAGCAGTCATGGAGAGGAGGGTGTCTGGTTTGGGAACCACAGGGTCTCATCTATGCTGTATTCAGATGATGTAGTTCTGTTGGCGTCTTCGGACCAAGACCTCCAGTATGCACTGGGGCGATTTGCAGCCGAGTGTGAGGCTGATAAATAGTGGCCCAACTTAGCCGCCCCACCACTATTTTTGGTACACAAAAATTTAAATAAAATAACAAAATAAAATATTATAAATGTTTCTGCAAAATATCATATATATATATATATGTTTTCTGATAAAAAAAACAAATAGTTAATAGTTATTGATGTGTAAACTTCCACTTTACTCAGAATTGTTTTCGTGTTGAGTCACTTCCGGGTCGTGACCAGTTTGCCGCTACAGATTACCATAGACCACTCATGTGAAGATTTGGTCATGTAAGTCCTCAATGTAAAAGAATAGCAAGGCCCCTGTTCGCAGCTGACCTCTGAACAGCACACCGGTAGATCCACACTGCTGCGTTTACAACTTGACATCATATTAGTGCGGCAGCCAGCAGGGCAGATCACGATGCAGATTTTGGAGGAGCTCTCCAGTGCTTCATTTTTCAAGCCACAGGAGCTGACCCAGCATGGATTAAAACAGGTAAGAGAAAAGCTAAAAGACTTTTGTTATACAGCTGCTCAGGAAAATAAAGAAAACACTCAAATAAGACATCCTAGATCTGAATGAATGAAATATTCCTAATGAATACTTTGTTCTAAACAAAGTTAAATGTGCTGACAGCATGTGAAATTATTGGTCAATCAGTATTGCTTCCTAAGTGGACAGTTAGATTGTGTTGTTTAATTCAATTCAGTTTCAATTCAGTTTATTTATGTAGCGCCAAGTCACAACATACGTTGTCTCAGGGCTCTGTACATGAAAAAAGAACAATCTAAAGGAGAAGCCAGCACTTTGTGTTGAATCTCTTCAACACAGTCTCCCATCCTGAGCAGCACAGTGGAGAGGAAAAACTCCCTACTAATTAGGAAGAAACCTCCAGCAGAACCAGGCTCAGGACAGGCGGCCATCTG
>JARVJO010000061.1:19588288-19608076 GCA_031762555.1 Cynodonichthys magdalenae | reverse complement strand
TAGACAGCAGATCAGTAATCATAACACGTTTTGTCTGGCCTGCCGTGTTCCACACATTCAGTCTCAAACACACGTGCTCCATTAATGGCAGCCGTTTGTGTGTACTTGTTGCCAATAAACATGTAATTGCTCAGAGCTGCCATAAATGATTAAGGTATGCACACTGCTGGTACCCACAGTGTCATTAGCTGTGTTCTGGTACTCAACTCTGCTGTTAGACAGATTAGACAGGACGTCTCACATGCACTTTCTGGCTAATGGAACTATTGGAGCCTGTGTCACAGTGAAAGACTGGGACACTAATTTTCTGGGTCCAAAATGATATCAGCTGAAGGTACCTTGATTCATGGGGTATTAAACCAGATCCAGATGGGTCTTTCTCATTAAGTGACATTTAAAAAAATTAATAAATAAATCATTTTCCTATGTTTTAACAGGGCTTGCACCACACAGCGGGGGCAAAGTGGATCCTTTGAAGGCCAGCCAGCCAAAGAACGCTCCATTCTCAGTGTGCAGCATCACATACGGCAAGAGCGCAGGTCTGATAACGCCCACAAACTGTAGCACAAGTATTCTTCTCCTGTACCATGAGAATCATAACTTTTCCTAAGGTTTGTTTATTGCTTCTGCAGATCCCTGCGACATGGCTCCACTAGTCAAAGAATCAGCCGAGGAAAGTCGCTGGAGACTCTTACACAAGATGTAAGTACAAAACGTCCCACTCTGACTAACATACAGTATTGTATAGAATGCTGACTTGAACTCTGAATAGCTGTTCTCACACCTGACTGTATCTGCATTTAAACCTCTATACTACAAGATTTCTGTGAAGAACAAAGAATAGGTAAACACTTTAAAATAAATTTGTAATATATTTTATATCTTGTGTCTCCTTTCCCAGCATTCCAGCACAGTGCGCTACCGCAACTCTCAGAGGGAGGACAGTGAGATTAAGATGATCCAAGAAAAGAAAGAACAAGCAGAAATGAAAAGGTTTTTTAGACTAGGATTTACTTTATTCAAACAAATAGCTATTCTGTAAAATATTTTTATTTCAACCTGTCGTTTTGTATTTTTTATGGCTTTAACTAAGGCTATGTTAACACTGTAGGTCTTAAGACGTAATTCCAATTTTTTTGCATGGGCCTTCAAATTATATTTTAAATGTGACCTTCAACTCCAGTGTGAACTCTCCACGACCCTGAAGCTGTCTGTTTACAGAAGTAGCTAAATGCTACTTATTAGCATGCTGGTTCAGAAGTTGTTGTGCAATCATAACCAATTAAATAACTGTCTGACAAGCTTGTTTAGTTCAGTATTCATATCTGAACCTGCCTCTGACCAAATGCTTCCAGTGCAGCATTTTATTTTTGGAACAAAGCAACGTGCTAAAAAAAAAGTATTGATTGAATAACTTTAGTGTCAATATGGTCTTACTATCATACAATATTACTGCAGATTCTCAGTCATCCAGGACATGGAAAACTGAAAGAACAAAAATGCAGCAACTGAACTTCTGTTCTGTAGCTAAAGAAATGTGGAGCTACAAGATTTAATCACATACTTAAAAGGCCTGGGTCAGATTTCAAAACATTGGACTTGTCATGTTTAGACTATAAGAAAAAATTTAAAAAAAGGGCCTCATGTGGTAAAAAAAATTGGATTTGAGTCTCCTTTAATTGCAGTGTGAATGTAGCCTCTGTGTTTGTTTGACTGAGCAGAAAAGTGCAGGAAGAAGAGCTGAGGGAGAATCATCCCTACTTCGATAAGCCTCTTTTCATTGTGGGTCGTGAGCATCGTTTTAGGAACTTCTGTAGGATGATCGTCCGAGCTCGAGCGTAAGTTTGGTCCAAAAATATAAATTCTCCTTGGACAGACTACATGTATTAGGTTTCAAAAAGTCATGTTTAATGACGTTATTTAAAAGTGACTTTTTTAACTTTTGTAGTAAATTTTACAAGAAACCCTCCACAATTGTGTATTCTTTGACAAAAATATTGTTTTCCTATATTTAGATCAAAAACTGACCCAGTTACAGGAGCAGTGAAGAACACTAAGTACCACCAGCTGTAGTAAGTGTGACTAATTATTGATTTCTGTACATTTAATCAGTCTATTCATTCTTCTCTCTGGAATATTCATTTATTCTGCAGTTTATCAACAGCCTGACTTATTTTCCTTTGGTTAGAATGCAAAATTACAAAGTGCAGGGCTGAAAAATTTATCTCACTGATTATAAAAGCCAAGTTAGGCCAAGTAGAGAAAAAGATTACTCAACTCACAAGCAGTCCCTCTGCATTAGATACTGTATAATCCCTACTTCTTAAAATAGAACAATCTCTGATATGCAATTTTATTTGTTGCCACTTGGAAAACCTATTTTGTCTGAGCACAATAATTAAATAAATCCAAAGGTAAGCTCTTGTGTGTTAATACACTGCTTGTTAAAACAACAATTAGCACTGTGTACTATATGTAGATGACAATGCAAAAAAATGTAAAGATTTAACAAGACCATGCTATGCCAAATTAAAACTTTTATTCACATACTGTTGAAATGCCTTAACCTTTAAAACATATAATTGATTAAACAATGTACTTATAGTGGTAAATAAAAAATGGTAAATGGACTGAACTTATATAGCGCTTTATCAAGTCCCTCCGGACCCCAAAGCGCTTTATACTTACAGTCACTCACCCGTTTACTCACTGATGGTGGCAAACTACATTGTAGCCACAACTGCCCTGGGGCAAACTGACAGAGTAGAGGTGGGGCTGCCATGCACCGGCGCCACCGGACCCTCTGACCTCCATCAGTAGACGAGGCAGGCGAAGTGTCTTGTCCAAGGACACAATGACTGAGACAGCTGGCACGGGGGTATCAAACCAGCAACGTACTAGTTACGGGGAAGACTCCCCTAACCACTCTACCACAGCCGCCCCAATATTGTTGTAATGAAATGTTGGCATCACAATAAGGTTTGCATCTGAGCTCTGCTATAGTGAGGATATTGCATGTTTTTCCTCATACCTTCATTGTATTGTTATAAATTTACAAAAACATGTAATTTGACTGGAACTGTACTGTGACAGAATCTTATTTTTATGCTGTTTTCAGGTTCATATATTTTTCTGTTATATTTTGTTATCATAAAAAATATAAATCAGCTTAAATGTATTAATTTGTGTGCCCTCGCAGTGATCTCCTGGGCTTAGTCACCTATCTGGACTGGGTTATGATTGTAGTGACCATCTGCTCCTGCATCTCCATGATGTTTGAGTCACCCTTCACCCGGGTCATGCACGTCCCCACTCTGCAGGTATTAGAACCAGATGGACTGACGGTCACGTGAACAGGCAGGCAGATTCACAAGCGCACAGATGTCGTTATAATCGCCATATCTGTTTCAGATTGGAGAGTATGTATTTGTGATATTCATGAGCATTGAGCTCAATCTGAAGATCATGGCCGATGGCTTGTTCTTCACCCCCACGGCTGTCATCCGAGACTTTGGAGGGGTGATGGACATCTTCATCTATCTTGTAAGAAAATAAAAGGAGTTTTTCCTTCAAGCATAAGTCATTTAATTCATTTAAAGACATTAAAATAATATTTTTAACATAATATTTTTTATTAGTAGTTCTGTCTAGTTTTGGAGTCCCAACACAATTTTGTCACTTGGTTCTTTTTATTTTATTTAATTTTTTTACCTGTCATTATGTAGTCTGGTTGAATGGCAAAAGAAAGCAAAATGCAGTGTCTGAGCACTTTCAGCATGAACAAACACTACTACAAAAGCTACATATTTCTTCATTTTGGCTGGTGACAAATCAAATTTTGCTACACTTAATTTTTCAGAAGCATTAAAGAGCTACTTTAAATGAGCTTGTTAGCTGCTGGTAACTCACGGGCTACTGGTTGAAGACCTCTGCACTAAAGTGTTCAATTAATTTTTGTTATGTTGTGTCTTTTTCATTGTCTCAGCCTTTCTAAACTTCAACTGCTTAGAAACTCAGTCCATTCTTAAATATTATTACTTTGTTTGTGAGTATATTCAGATTTCACAAACTCTTGATAAACGTTCTGGTATAATATTTTCAGATAAGTTTGATTTTTCTGTGCTGGCTGCCCCATGATGTTCCCCCTGAGTCTGGAGCACAGCTTCTGATGATGCTGCGCTGCCTGCGGCCGTTAAGGATCTTCAAGCTTGTTCCTCAAATGAGAAAGGTGGTGCGGGAGGTTCTTAAAGGATTCAAGGAGATTTTCCTGGTAAGTATAATTGCAGCCTTTTTTTAATGTAGGTTTGAGTTAAGAATTTAGAAATTTTGTTAAATTGTTCATAATAACTTGCATTATGTTATGCCATTTGTCATAAACTCTTGATTGATTTTCCTTCAGGTATCTATTCTGCTCCTCACACTGATGCTGGTGTTTGCAAGCTTCGGAGTTCAACTGTTTGCTGGAAAGCTGGCCAAGTGCAACGACCCTCGTATTCTCAGACGGGTACCGCAAGAAACTTCATTTCATTATAACCCCTGCCTTCTATCTACACATTCTGCAGGAATTATTGGCTAAATAGTAAAAAGAGATATTAAAGTCAAGCATGTATAGTAGCTTTTTTTTCTTACAGTTTGTTATTATGCATTTGTCAAAAGGAATTTATCATTATTACTGCTTAGATAATTTTTTTATTATTTGGCTGCTGTTTCTGATAATGACATTATCATCTAGATAAAGCAATAGTTATATATAAAAAAATGTTATTTAACCTGTTGCACAGTTTGAACGATCTCAGTTTGGAGAAATAAAGAATAATTTTGACAGAATTGAAAAGCTAAACTCTAGTCTGAGTAAGGTCGAGATCACCTTAAACAGCAGTTAATCTCAAACTGTATTTGATAAACTGTTACAGTCACCCTCATTCTGTGTTTATGTACATGTAGTTATGGTTAAGATATTGTTTTAACCTTTTCACAGAACCCCACATGACTTTGAAGTGGGATTCGTTCACCAATTTACTTTCAATGTTAACTGGTGAATCTGAATAAGGAGACTCAAATTTTTTAAAAAATTAAAAACTCCTTTTGCTGCGTTTGATTGATTCCCAAGTTATTTAAAACAAAGTATGATTATTATTGATATACTGTTTTAGCATTTTATTTATTCAACCAATTTTTTATTTACCATTCTTTGTACTTGTTCTGATAATATTACAGTTTATGTTTTATTTTGTTTTTTGTCGTAATTTCTTCATGGTTACAGGATGATTGCCACGGTATTTTCCGAATAAACGTTAGCGTTTCCAGAAACTTGAACTTAAGGCTAAAGGCTGAGGAGAAGAAACCTGGTTTCTGGGTACCAAGAGTTTGGTGAGACTTTATTGTTTAACCATTTTAATGAAATTATTGGTTTAAGTTTGTTATGCAAAGCCAGTGTTTACAATCTCCAACTTTTCTTTTTTTAGGGCCAATCCCCGAAATTTTAACTTTGACAACGTAGGAAATGCTATGTTGGCTCTGTTTGAAGTTCTGTCACTCAAAGGCTGGGTAGAAGTCCGAGATGTCATTATTCACCGTGTTGGACCGGTGCAGATTTTACCTTTCTAACACCTTCAAACAAAATAATTTTTGCATTTGCTGTAGCCTATATTTAGGTAAAATATAATTGTTCTGTTCTGTTTTCTGCAGATTCATGGCATCTACATTCATGTGTTTGTGTTTCTGGGATGCATGATCGGACTCACTCTGTTTGTCGGAGTGGTCATTGCAAACTTCAATGAGAACAAAGTAAGAAGCTTGAATACAAGCTCACAAGACAAAACACTTGAACTCTGAGAATGCCGATTTTTGTCAAAGAGATCACTGAAACAGTATTACATGACATCTAGTTTAGATCTATAGCAGATACAGTAGAAACACCACTTACATGATTGAAATGTTTTGTCTCTTCATTTATCAGGGTACTGCCCTGCTAACAGTGGACCAGCGAAGGTGGGAGGATCTAAAAAGTCGACTGAAAATAGCCCAACCACTCCACTTGCCTCCTCGTCCAGGTAAGATCATTCACACTAAAATCTAAACACACAAAGACTTTGGAAATAAAGTGAGTGAAAGTATTGAGTTTTACATCATAACTGTCTTGTTTCCCCTCCCCCGTTCTGGTCGATAATATGCTGTGTGCATATGTCAGCTTGTGCATTGCCAAGTAGCACCTGCATGATTAATCTATATTTAATAGTCTGTGTTTTTCACTGAGGATTGATGCGCTAAGGGATTCATCATGACACCCAAATGATGACTTACAGCATTAATGAAGAAACTGAAAATGAAGACAGATAATGCAAACTGCCTCGAAACTGCATCCTGGATAAACTTTAGCTCCTCACTTAAATTGAACAGCCAGCTCTCCCTGTAATGCATTTTTATCTATGAAGGAGTTCCCTTTCTATTATACAGTAGCTACCTAAATTTTAGCATGGGGAAATATCGTGGTCTTATTAATCAAATTTGAACAGAGGAATACTGCAAGCTCTCACTCTCGCTTTTGTGACTAGAGTCATGGGAACATTTGAGGCGCCTTACAGGCAGTGTGGGAAATTGCCTGTTAGTAAGGCAGAGGCTGAGAACTAACAGGAAATCGATGGCCTCAGTTTTAGTCAACAGTGCAGCTTACCCCAGCAGTCACACAACCTGACTGATCCACATCCAGAGGCGCTTACTCCCCCACTGGAAAAACATTACAGCCCTGAGTGGGTCTTTGCTCACAAGTTTATGAACTAGGCAATAAGTTTGGTCTTCGTCAGCATTCACATCCTTCAGGAGCATGTGTATTACAAATGTTGCATGGTTGTGGATGCATTTAAGCAGATGTAACTTGTTTGCATTTTTATGACTATGATTCATTGAGGTGAAAATCAAATATTTACTTAATTTAAAGTTGATAATGGATATATGTGCAAATATAATATTTAACTGCAGATACAGAACTTGTTTTTGAGATTGTAATGCAGCTACAGTAAACAACCGTAAACAAAATAAGTGTGTTTTAGTCAAATTGTTGAAAATGGTGGAATGCTCCGTTTGGGTTGGGTGTGTGTCACTGATTTAAGCAGAGGAATTCAAGTGTCTTGTCTCAAGCGAGGGCAGGATGGAGCAAGACTTGGTTCAGCTTATCAGGGCTTCATCTGCAGTAATTAGGGAGTTGCTCTGGTCTGTAATAGGAAAGTAAAAGCTGAAACTGAAGCTGTCAGTGTAATTGTACATTTACATTACAACATTCCTATTTAAAAAATCAAAAGCTGGGCATTCCTTAAAGGAATGCATATTGTCTGCTGCCTTTCATGTCAAAAGTTGAAACTAAGATTGTCTGAGCAAGAAACAAAGTTGTACCTGTTTTGATCAAACCGGTTAAATGACGTTATGCAGTCTCATGTAACATTTCAAAATGTCACCAGAAAGTGTGTTGAGTATGGCTCTCTGTGAGTAACACATAAAACCTTAGGTCACTATCAGTAAATATGACTAATTCTAGTGTTAACAAAGATTTATTAAAGTGAAGATTTTGAATTGGATTGACTCTAAAAGTTAGTCAGTTGTAAATGTCCAATGGTTACTGTCAGAGTTTGATTCATATCTTTTCAGTGATTCATGAGAAATTTTACTAATACAACAAATAAACAAACTTACAGATATTATTATCTCCCTTTCACCTTTACTAGTAGCAGGTGATAATAAATAGGAAAAGACCTAAAAGAATGTTAGTTTTGTTTATGTAACTCATTTTTATTTTAATAATGTTTATTTAATCGGACAAATTCCCTTTTGCAAGGAGGGCCTGGGAATGTGGGCAATCTTAGAGGCATGTTTTTTTTTTTGTTTGTTTCTTTTTAACTGTGGGAGGAAAACAGAGTAAGCAGAGAAAGTCCACACAAGCATGAGAGGAATAAGCAAACTCCACACGAGAAGGCCCCAGGTCCAGACCAGAGATCGAACCCATGACCTTCTTACTTTGAGCCATCAGTGCTAACCACTGAGCCACAGTGCTTTGTAATTTGCCAAATTTCATTTTGTTGTTAGCATAACTTTTTTAACAATAAAATAACAGGCATAACTTTGTGTCTGTTTTAATCAGAAAACCTGCAGTACTTAACGGTGACTGTTGTTTACACAGTTCATGAATGCCATCTTGTGGTATTTACAGCCTACTGCACAAGTTTGATTCATCAAAATGTCAATTTGAAACCTAAATCTTCTATTTTGGTCTGAAAATGTAAAAGTTGTATTTTTTTGTGAAACTGTGCAAATTAATGTTTTTAATATGTCTGGCAGAGAATGGAGGATTTCGAGCCAAGATGTATGACATTACTCAGCACCCTTTCTTCAAACGAGGCATTGCTGTGCTGGTGTTGGCTCAGTCTGTTTTGCTTTCAGTCAAGGTAAGACCTTGTGATTTTTGTTTTATGGATTTTCATTTAATCACATCACCATATAATGCTTTTGCTTGTAGAGTAGGTGAAATGACAAACCTTCTTGGATCTCCTCTTTTTCAGTGGGATGTAAAATATCCCAGTGTGACATATCCGCTCGCCACCATGTCTGTAGTCTTCACTTTTATATTTGTACTAGAGGTGAGTGTGTTTTCTGCCAGTGCATCTGCCATCTACACCAGGTTATGATCACTTTCTCTGATATAAATAAATTCTGTTTTCTAGGTAACGATGAAACTCATAGCCATGTCACCAGCAGGTTACTGGCAGAGTCGACGAAATCGTTATGACCTGCTGGTCACATCACTGGGCGTCATCTGGATAGTTTTGCATTTTTCCTTACTGGTTAGAAAAATACATATATTTTAATGTTAGTTTCTGAAAATAATGTCAATAAATAACTACATGTAGGTGGGTAATTCTTTCCTATAGAATGCATACACATACATGATGGGCACATGTGTGATAGTCTTCAGGTTCTTCACAATATGTGGAAAACACGTGAGTACATCTATGTTAATATATGTTTGCCCTTTCCTGGAAATGATTTTCATTAAAGCACCAGAATGTGAATACTAATACTTTTATTGTCTGTTAAGGTGACACTCAAGATGCTGCTGCTGACCGTAGTAGTGAGCATGTACAAGAGCTTCTTCATCATTGTGGGCATGTTTCTCCTCCTCCTGTGCTACGCTTTTGCTGGAGTTGTTCTCTTCGGAACCGTTAAATATGGAGAGAACATAAACAGGTAACGTTTGCATTTCCCCATCGTTTATTTCTGCTGAGTAACAGGCTGTGAACTGCAAATGCAGTAAAGATGTGTTTTCAGAAAGCTGTTTGATGTTTTATCTGTGTCTCTAAATCTCACAGGCATGCCAACTTCTCCACAGCAGGCAGAGCTATCACTGTTCTCTTCCGTATCGTCACAGGGGAAGATTGGAATAAAATCATGCATGACTGCATGGTAAGAGAGGCTCCAAGTTCAGCACACATCTTTCAGCCAATAAAGAAACAGACAAAATCAAATTTAACAGCGGTTGACATACAATCTTCTGTTAAATGTGTTGCAATTTTCTGTTGCTGCTCAAAACAAAAGGACTTGGATTCATGTTTGTTGCACTCAAAGAAAAATAAAGAGCATTGCAGTTATATTCTGTTGCTTATGTTACTCTGAGTAGTTCACTGACCACAGCAATTTTACTAAAGCTACTAAAGAAAAAAGTTTCACAACAAGAAAGGGTCAAAATGTATGCATGCTTAGCAACTATGTGTATTGCTATGTCAATAGCATTTACCATAATTGCTTACATCCTTTTAAATACTTAATGTTTAATAGGCTCATTAGTTGAAGTAAATTTTTTTTTGTTTGTTTTTTGTGAATGTTTGTTACCAGGTTCAGCCCCCGTTCTGCACTCCAGATAAGCATCGTTACTGGGAGACTGACTGTGGCAACTATGCCGGAGCACTTATTTACTTCTGTTCTTTTTATGTCATCATAGCCTACATTATGCTCAACCTACTTGTAGGTCAGTGTTTTTGCTTATTCTTCTTAGGTGTTTTATTCCATCTGTAATTTGAGGACAATAAACCAGATTCCAGGAATGTAATGATTTGATTAGGATTTTTTAAGCTATAAATATAAGTCACCATTATCTACGAAAGGACAAAAACAAGAGTAAGAGTTCTGGTTTGCGTTTTTTTTTTTTACTTTGTGTTGCGCAGGACTGCAAAACCTGCAACAAGCCAGAGAAAAAGTTTTATAGAGTTGACATTCTTGTGGGGAAAACCAGTGTGTTCAAAAAAATAATTCACTCCCCTTACTAGCTGGCATTGATTGATTTTTTTTCTCTCTATTAGGCCTTTATCATAAAAAAGTAAAAACATAGGTTTGACTTAGCATTTGAGCTATGATGCCAATTTACAAACTTAGAAAACTCCACCACATTATGTTGTTCTATAGCGAACAAGTAGATTTTCTGTGACTGGTGCTGCTTAATGCATTTAGCATGAAAACACTGAGTATATAAAAAGTGCTATAAAATGTATATACATCAACCGCTATTGTTGTGTTGTAAAAAAGTTCTTATTGGCAGTAAATAGCCTATTTATTTTCTTAATAGTGGCTCCCAAAGTCTAGAATAAAACACTACCTCCTTTTAGCTCATTGTGTTAATTGTGTCATCAAGAGCAGCTCATTGTTGGGAGGGTGTGATGTCAGTGTAGACAAATATATAAATAAGTTGGTGCAAAATTGCAAAGTGCTATTCACATTAGTGTGTACAATAAAATTGCCTTGCATTGATAGGTTGAAAGCAGATTTTGTCTGGTAGAGAAAGATGGATGAAGAGGTTTTGGTTGGAATGTTGTGGTGCTCATTAGGACCTAATAAAATCTAAAGTACAGCAGATTAATTAGCTTTGAGTATGAAGTTAATGTCCATGAGATATGAAAAGCAAACTATACATGTATTAGTCATATGGAATGTCTGTCTGTTAATGCCATTTTCTGTTGCTGCAGCCATCATTGTGGAAAACTTCTCTTTGTTCTACTCCACTGAGGAGGATCAGCTGCTGAGTTATAATGACCTGAGGCACTTCCAAATCATCTGGAACATGGTGGATGACAAACGGGAGGTGAGAAAGCACAGCAGCAGGCAGAATGTGAAGGCTATATAGGGCAGTATAGATCATTATAGAGAAGATAAAGCTGCTAAAGGGGACAGAGTCCAGTGTTCAGTAATAGGAATGAAAGTAATTAGACGAGTAGGTGTTTAATTAAAAGTGGACCTTCTTAAAACTCAAACTTTGCACAGATAAATGCACAGAGCAAGTAAATGGTAAATGGTAAATGGCCTGAACTTATATAGCGCTTTATAAGTCCTTCCGGACTCCCAAAGCGCTTTCCATTACAGTCACTCACCCAGTATATAAGTATATAAGCAGCAATATGTGCATTTGCCTCCATCTGCAGTTCACCAAAGTTCCCAATAACTTGTAATTCGCACTTTTAAGTTACAGACTTGATGTCAAAATCCATTTGTAATCTGCCATTTGCTCTTTGTGGCTGTGTCTGCAGGGTGTGATCCCGACATCCAGAGTAAAGTTTCTGCTGCGTCTGCTCAGAGGCAGGCTGGAAGTGGACCTGGACAAAGACAAGTTGTTATTTAAACACATGTGTTATGAAATGGAGCGACTTCATAATGGAGGAGATGTGACTTTCCATGATGTCCTCAGGTAATTGATAACTTTTTTTTTTCGTCATTCTCAAGAAAATGTTTGATGCACTGAGTGAAAAGAAAACTCTGTCCTCTGCCATTTCATGGTAAATGTAAAGCATATATACTTAACACAAAAAGTAAGGAAATTTGTAATTGGTCGATTATTTCTTGTACAATGCTTTGTGGCAATTAATGTTATTGACTCTTTGCAAATATGTCACCTAATCACATGGAGGTGCCATGACAGACGTTGGAAGTGAGGGAGGGGAGTATTGAACTGATCGACTGTGGTTGTTTTCCCAAGTTGTTTTTACCAGTATAGCCATGAATGTATTAGGTAGAGGGCTTAAACTTTTAGGGCATTTCATTTTCATACACTTAGAAAGTTTTATCAAGTGGAACTTTATCAAATGGAGGAACAGATTTGATGTGTTCCTACTGCTTATGGGCACCACTCTCCAGCACATTTCACAGTGGACTGAAAGCTGAGGTTTATTTATTGTATTTATGCATTTATCCATTCATTTACTAAAACAACCAAAAGATGAACAAACAAAATCTATTTACAATTGGTGGCACGGTGGCTCAGTTGGTAGAGCTGATGCCTCTCATCAAGGTTCTCTCTGTGCATGCATGAGTTTTCTCTAGGTATTCAGACTTCCTCCTGCAGTCTAAAAGCATGAATGTTAGGTTAATTGGTAACTCTAAATTCCTAGGTGTTCAGTGAGAGAGTGATTGGTTGTTTGTCTTTATGTGGCCCTGTGATGGATTTGCAACCTGTACAGGCTGCCCTTCACACACTAACAGCTGGATATAGGCACCAGTCAACACACATATCATATTTTTTTCATCAAACTAACCATTAGTTCTATTTCATCCCTGCTGACCGCCCAAGGGTGAGCTGAAAGCACTGAATGTTCCCTTCGCGCATGCGCCGTTCGAGCCACACCTGTGACCAATCGGATGACTAATCAGGCTATATAGCTTGACATCATCCGAGGCTCTGACCCATGGTTACCGGTTACAGTTCCAACAGCGGCCTCACATGTCTTTCCGGGTCAGAGTGAAACCAGATGAAAGCTCATGCTCTGGACCAGGAGCTTTCTACTCTCCTGGCCAAGGGTGCGATTGAGGTAGATCCTCTGCAACAACCCAGAGGCTTTTACTCAACTTACTTCCTTGTGCTAAAAAAGACAGGTGGTTTTCATCCCATTCTGAACCTTGGGTCTCAATCAGTATTTAAAAGTTCTGCCCTTTCACATGCTTACCACGGCAGAGGTCCTGCATGGTTGTTGCAAGAGGAGAGTGGTTCACATCAATAGACCTGACAGATGTGTACTTTCATGTACCCATTGCCCCAGAACATTGCCGCTTTCTCAGGTTTACCCATAGGGGTCACCACTCATGGTGACAAGGTCATGTCTCTGTACTATGGAACTATGGAGAGACAGAACTTACTTGTCCAGGGGTGTCCCTATGGGGATGGTAGTGTGCCGCAAAGAGGTAGTCACAGCAGACACCAGCTCCACGGTATGGGGCGCTGTGTGGCAATACAGAGCGGTACAGGGCCGTTGGGGTCAACAGGATTGATCCAAACACATAAATGTGCTGGAGCTGCAAGCCGTGTTTTTAGCCCTCAGGCACTTCTTACCTCATTTGGTGGGGAAACATGTTGTAATTCTAGAGGACAACATCTCTGTAGTCTACCACATCAACCATCAGGGTGACACCAAGTCAGCGCAGCTTCTGAAGCTGACCCAGAATCTCCTAAGATGGGCCCTGCGGGCAGTGTATTTACCAGGACAGGACAACTGGGTTGCAGACTCCCTTTCCTGGCAGGCGCCTGCTCCAGGAGAGTGGTCCCTTCACGGCAATGATTTGGGACCTCTACGGCCAGGCGGAAGTAGATCTGTTTGCTACAGAGGAGTCGACTCATTGCCCTCTGTGGCCAAGGGTCCTTCTTTATGCCTTTTCACTCCTTTCTCTGATTTGGCCGACTCTTCAGAGAGTTCTCAGTGAGCACCACAAGGTGTTGCTGGTAGCTCCGTATTGGCCAGCACGACCATGGTTCCCGCTCCTACGGAGTCTGTGTCACAATGTCCCGTGGTGTCTTCCAACCAGGAGGGATTTATTGTCTCAGTCGGGAGGACTCATTTGGCACCCCAATCCTCAATGGCTCAGACTGTGGGTGTGGCCACTGGGAGACTGGGACAGCAGCTGACTGGATTTTCAGACTCTGTCAGTTACACTATTTTGAGTGCTGGGCACCCTCTACTCGTCAGCAATATGAAAACAGGTGGCGTTTGTTTTCTCAGTGGTGTTCTGCCTGCAATAAGGATCCAGTCTCTTCTACTGTACCCATTATTCTGAAGACTGTTTCTTTAGTCTCTCCTTGATAAGGGCCGCTCTCCCTCAACACCTAAGGTATATGCAGCGGCAATATCATCTAATCATGCCGACATTGAAGGCATTACAGTGGGGAGCAATAACCTGGTTTCTCTTTTTATGCGTAGTGCTCATAGGTTGCACCTAGGAGTTTTGCGGGCACCAACCTGGACCCTGCCTCTGGTTCTCGATGCTCTGCGCTATCCTCCATTTGAGACTTTGCTTCAGGCGGACCTCAAATGGCTCTCATGTAAGAGAGCTTTTTTGTTGGCTATTGTCTCAACTAGGGTCAGCGAGCTGCATGCTCTTTCCTTCAGCCCGTCATGTCTCAAATGGGGCCCAGATGGCGCTGGTGTTACCTTGTGGCCAAACACAGCCTTTGTCCCTAAAGTTTTTTGCTCATTCCCAGTGTAACCAGCCACTGAGGTTGGCACGGTTTCAGCCTGCACCAGGAGGAAGTGCGGATAAGCCTGAATTATTGTGCCCCGTAAGGGCGCTGGAGGCATACATTGCACCCACTGCTGCTATTAGATGCTCAGACCAACTATTCCTGTGTTATGGAGGCCCTAAATTAGGGTGTCCTCTGTCCATTCAGCGTCTCTGCCATTGGATTGTGGAAATCATCTGCCATGCCTACAGGGCAGGAGGCTGCTCCTTGCCAGTCGGCATGAAGGCGCACTCTACCAGGAGTGTTTCTACCTCCTGGGCAGACTTGAAAGTGGTCCCATTGGAGAAGATCTGTGCGGCAGCATCATGGTCTTCTATGAGTACATTCACAAGATTATATAATGTGAATGTGGCCTCTTCTCATCCTCTGGGACAGTTTTTTTTTCAAGGGCCCTCTGGGCCTTCTCACTGAGGTAGGTGCTCAGGATTCCTTGTGACATCGCTGGTATTAGTCATTCAGTGCTTTCAGCACCACCCTCTGGTGGTCATTTGGGATTCATAGAACCGTAGTTACATACGTTACTTTCGTTTTCTCTTAAATATACAAACTTTTCCATCAGTTTTAACATCATTATCAGGATTATTCCACAGTTGTGTCTCTTGACTTGAAGTTCCTTTGTTTAAACTGGTTTGAAATTGGGGCTTTAAAAATATCTCAACTCCTTTAAGATTATGGCAACTCTTTCTATTAACAAACTTTGATTGGATGTTTAAAGGTAATATGTTTTTCTGAAAATAAGCAATATGTTTTTGTGAGCTTTATACATAACCTGTAAAATATTATAATCAACTAAATCAAAACTATCAGACCTTCAAAACCTGAACCATGTCCATGCCACTGATTTTAGTATTTTTTTAATGTTTTCATTAGATTTGTTTGTATTTTTGTTTTTTCCCCTTATCTTCCCTCCAGCTTTCTGATGCCCCGTAGTGCCACCTGGCGGCCCCCACTTTGAAATACACTCTTAAACAACAAATAGAACTAATTTCAATGTATTTATTTAAATCAACAACTGGCCTGAATGATCAACATAATTTTTTTAAAGCCATTTTCCTTCGGTTCACTCTGGCCACTTAACACTACAAAAGATAAGGCATATAAAAGGCATATAAAAATAAGTTCAAACATTTAACAACAGCATTTAATAATGATTACAATATACTACAGCTATATTACAGCTGATTCTGGTGTTTCTGTAGATATCACACGTCTATGGCTACGTACACACCGCAGGCAAATGCGACCCAAATCTGATTTTTTTGCCCCTTGCGACCCATATCTGATTTTTTTTATGACAGTCTGAAGGCCACAAATCCGATTTTTTTAAATCCGACCCAGGCCGTTTCAGTATGTGGTACTAAATCGGATACATATCTGACGTTTTTCAAAGCGACTGCAGTCTGAATGCTCATGTCACACTCCATCCGACTTTTTCATCAGTGAGGTGGGGGTGAAGGATCGATAAGAAACTAATCTCAAACCAAGCTGTTTAAATCTGTAGCTCCATGTGTTTACAGCTCCAAAACAAAAGTCCAGTTGCTTCGTCTTTTTACTTTTAATTTTCCATGTAGATAGTAACGTCCAGCCTCGGTCGCGAAGCGTACCGATCCTAAAGTTACTCTGTCGATACTTTATTTCCAGCCTGTTGCTTCATTCCAAAAATAAAACACTTCACCGGAGCATTCAGTCTGAGGCAGGTTCAGATATAAACACTGAACTAAACAAGCAGGTCAGATAATTATTTAATCAGCTCTGATTGAACAACAACTTCGGATTCAACGTGCTAAAAGTAGCATCCATGCTAACTCTGTAAACAAACAAGCCGGCTGAATGAGACGTCACGTCTTTTACTGCGCATGCGGGTCACATCAGCGCTGTGGAGCGTTCACACTGGAGTCTGATGCAGGTTACATTTAAAATGTAATGCGAACGTTCACACCAAAAAATCTGATTTTTTTCAATAAATCAGAATTGAGCATTAAGACCTGCAGTGTGATTGTAGCCTCTGTCTAACTAAAAGAACTAGAAGTAATTAAAGTTTGGACTTAAGAGATTATTGAACCCATTGGTGAGTTGGACTTTGGCCACCCACGGGTTGAATGTTGCCGGCCGGCCACCATTTGAATGGCCCTGTACTGGATTATAGTGTGAACATTCTTATATTAAGTGAAATAATCTGCCAGTTCAGTAAGACAATTGCACTTGGTAAGACTTCTTGAAATAAGAAACAATTCAGGCTGAAAAAAACAAATTCTGCTCTTGCTTTGTAAATAATTTTCAAAATAAGATCAAAAATACTTTTTGTTCGGATATAGAATTATAAGACTTGATTAGATGGACAATGTTTGCAGTGTACTTAACATCCTTTAAAATCAGACCAAAATTCAACATTTAAATCTCTTCAAACCAGAAATAAACTATCACAACTGTTTTGACATGTTGCCCTTTTAGAATAAAAAATAAATAAATGACTCCTAGCAGTACACGTTCAAATTTTTCCAAATTATTATTATTTTTATACATTAATTTGAAGCTCCTGTTGATCAGGTGCCACAGCTGTCTTGTATTTGAATTGTCTCTATTTTTTGCTTCAAAGTCTTAAAAATTAAAGCATTCCGCAAATGCGTAAATTCTCCAATTTAGTTTCTTTCTTGCTTGTTTATGTTTTGTAACATCTTGCAGCATGCTGTCTTACCGCTCAGTAGACATTAGGAAGTCTCTCCAGCTGGAGGAGCTGTTGGCCAGGGAACAGCTGGAGTACACCATCGAAGAGGAGGTTGCCAAGCAGACCATACGCATGTGGCTCAAGAAATGCCTCAAACGCATCCGGGCGGTTCGTCTCAGCAGAAACCTCACTGCCGTGCTCCACTTTGCTTATAGAATACAAACACGTGTGTTCTCTGATCTTGTATGTCACCGGCTGCATGTGTGTGTGCGTATGTGTGTGTGTGTGCACTAACAGAAGCAGCAGCAGTCTTGCAGCATCATTCACAGCCTGAGAGAGAGCCAGCAGCAGGAGCTGAGCCGCTTCCTCAACCCTCCCAGCATAGAAACGACAGTGCCAAGTGAAGACCACAATACTAACAATGCAGACAACCCTTCTCAGCCTGAGGTAAAGCCCCACATCTAAACCACCACAGCCAGCAAACTCACACATGCTCACAGCTTGATGTTACGCAAGCACATCATATAATCTGCAGGTATGCTCTTGCACTGGTGCAACAAAGGATATCTCCTCTTTGTTTAGATGAGTGGTCTCCAGCAGCTCCTAAGCCCCACGTTGTCAGACAGAGGCGGCTATAGGCAGGACTCCACAGACCTGGGGAGACCGCAGAGAAAGCTGGGACAGTGGCGGCTGCCTGCAGGTGTGTGTGCTTCTGTAGTCTGCCTTTTATGAGCGCCATGTGCTTTTAGACAAGGCAACTAAAACTGGAACAAAGCTTAACCTTTTCTCTTATGTGGAAAATAAGGCAGGCAAAATTTGTAGTCTGCATAACAGAGGTTGAGATTTGTTTATTGAAACAAGTCAGTAAAAAGCAAACTCTTACTACCTAATGTGATGTTAATCTCCTGCTGGTGTTAAAATGGATGAATAAAAACACAAAAGATATTGACAGAATCTGTGTATAGTTAGTTTTTTTATTTTACCGTTCAAAAATAAAACAAGAAAAAAAAAACGAAAAATCTGGAGTTTTTCCTTTTTTGTTTTATGTTTTACAACTAAATTAGATAAACTATCGCAAAATTAAAGAACGATGATCTTACTGTGAACAAAATTGCTTTACTATTCCAAGTTATGCAGAATAGAGTTGGAGTGCAGCCATTGCCAAAATGTTTAGGAATGGTTTCCCTTTTTTAGACAGTTTTCCAGACATTGTAAACTGGTATTCTTTGGTAAATTCCATCATTTCCAGCTACTTATTAAAACAGCCATATGCAGTATTTTGGATTTAGAAAGCAAAAATCAATCAATTATTTTAATTTTATGTTTTTACAGTTAGGTTTTATTTTTGCGATTTTATTTGAAATGAAAAAAACAAAGAATGAACCATACACAAATTTTGTTTGTTTGTGTTCTGTCAGGTCGCACAAGTGTAAAATCTATTGTGTGTAAGATGAACCCTGTCAACGACGAGGCTTCTTCGGGCTCAGAGGTGAAGAAGTGGTGGACCCGTCAGCTGACTGTGGAGAGCGACGAGAGCGGAGACGACCTCATAGACATGTAGAGAAGTTCGTAGTTGACTGTGCAGGAGAGAATGCCTAGAAACCTTAATAAGCTGGAGCTATGTTGTAAAATAGAGTGGGCCAAAATTTCTCCACGATCTTGTGAGAGACTATTAAAATCAGACAGAAACCCACTGAGAGTTATTGCTGCTAAAGGAGGTCCTACAAGCTGTTGAATCATGTTGTGTCCATAGTTTTTCACACCGCTTTTGTATTTTGGCTTCATTCTTTTGTTTGTTGAGTGTTTTTTGTACGTGAGGTTAGATTTGAAGAACAGATCATTCTTAATTATTCCTTGATACAGAAAACCCTAGATTTATTTGAGTGTACTTTTCTTCTCGACTGTGCACGAGAAAATGTGCATTGGTTCAGCTGACAACAATAAAAGATTAATTTTAAGAATGATTGATAAATGCGTGGTAACATATGAAAAAAAAACTGTTTGTTAATGTACAACAATTTGACAGATTAGCTTGATTAAATGTAGTAGTTAATCCTAATTTATGAAACTACTGTGTTATCAGAGACATGGGCTTTAAAGTTGATGAAACCAGAGATCTGGTCAATTAAGCAGTGAACTTTTTTTATTGATATAAATTGAAACTATGACACAAAGTAAAGTATAGCTGAATAAATTATTAGGACTCATCTCCTCTGTAGTAGGATAGGGACCAAACTGACACAAAAAACATTAAGTCCAGTCTTTTTAATTTAATCTGTTCTTGTCACTTTGTCTCACTAAATAGTTTTTAATAAATCTAAAATAGACAACAAATGAATAAAACATTATATTGATAAATCAAAATCAAAGAAAATTAATATTCAAAGCTTCAGCTCTGTTTCCACAGCTCACACTCCTGACCTTATTACTCATATATAGGGAAAATATAACTACCTGTGCGTGTGTACTTGTTTTTGTTACCTATTTAAGACCATTTCTGGTATACACACTGTTGAGATCATGTATTTCTGTCTGTGGCTCGCCTTTCTGATCTCTCCGAGTTCGTTTATCTGACAACAGCTAGACT
>JARVJO010000061.1:19517713-19547290 GCA_031762555.1 Cynodonichthys magdalenae | reverse complement strand
TCAGAGTTCTACCCCCCTCCCACTGCAATTGCTCCCCAAATCTGACAGAAATAATTCTGCCTAGCTCCCTACCACCCCCCCTCCAAAAAACAGAAGAAACCAACAATAGGTGAAATTTAAGATTTTTTTTCTTTGATGTTTTTTTAGTCTTTTTTTTTATCATTGTATCAAATAAAGACCAAATCAGTTCAAATTTAGGTTGACACTTGCAGTCACACACATTGGCAAACTGCATCTAAAAGCCACAGGCCATGACCGAGGACATAACTACCATTGTTTTGTCCTCTGTTTCTCTTGTCTGTATTTTCTTTCTCCATTGCTGGCCAGACATCAGACAGATCTGTGACAAAGATCAATAACTCAGTGGGCCCTGTGCTCAACTTTAATTAGGAGACTAAACCACTCCTCCATGTGTGTGCTGAGAGAAGGACACTGCTTTGGATAGCTCAGACAAAAAGAGATTTGGTTTCTGTTTGATCTATCAAAGTATTGGCAAATTTGTGATTTTGAATGATACAAAACACTTTAATCTTGACATGATTTTTAGAATTTCCTTCATCAGTTGAAATGTTAAGTTTTGTTGAAAAATACTGTCTGTAGCTTTAGTTATAACATAGTTCTGACATTTTTTTATTTTTCCTGGCTCTTTTCAAGGTAACCTGGGTCAAGCAGAGCTAATTGGCCGAGAGGCCTTGAAGCTCCTCCCCAATGACCATACCATCATGTTTTCATTGGCGAACGTGCTGGGGAAATTACAGAAATACAAGGTCAGTCAGCGTGGCTCAAACAACAAACTCAGACCAGTCTTCATACATGTGAAGAATAAAAATAAATTTTTTACTTTGTTCTCTGCATCTGCTCTGTATCAAGAGTGGTAAATTTCTCTTACCACGAAAAAACAATTCAGTTTATTTTTTATCTCTGTCTTTTAGGAATCAGAGGGCTTCTTTCTTCACGCCCTTCGGATCAACCCAAATGCTGCTAGTTGCCATGGCAATTTAGGTAAGACCACTGCAACTTAGATTTTATGGTGTTGGCAGATTCTGAGCACTCCTAAACTAAAATTATATTTATTCTTTCTACCAAAGTAATATCGTGCAGCCAAACTTGTACTGAATGCATTAAATCAATAGAAATAGAATTGGTGCAGCTTTTGAATGAGGTGTTTTGGTTTTCTTTGTCTTGTTTTGTTTTCCTCAGCTGTGTTGTATCATCGCTGGGGAAAGCTGGAACTGGCAAAAAAACACTACGAGTTGTCTCTAAAGTTGGACCCCGAGGCTCCAGGGACAAGAGACAACTACAACATGCTGCAACGCAAACTGGACCAGATTAAACGCAGCACACCCTGAGGGAGCCCACTGAGGACCGCCGCGTGCTTTAAAATTTTCCACTGTTTCATTTTGCATTCTTTTATCTTACTTGTTCTAGCTTGGAACATTTTCAAATAAAGACCATGATCTGTGTATCAGGCTCTACTTTGTTTCTTCTTCTTTTAGAATATGGGTTAAAGATGCAAACAGGAAACAAAAGCAAGATGTTAAATAGTTACAAATGTCATTTTGTAGTTTTATCTAATACTGCACACTCTTTCATGTGTGTCAAGTGTCTAATTTGATTTTATAGGTGCATGTTGGGCAGAGGTGCTGGATGCCTCAGCTGGAGACAAGCTGTTTTGTTGCCCCATTGGAAGGCCATATGGACCTGATCCATGGTGAACCCCATTCGCTTTTCATCTTTGACCCTGTGTTGTGTCAGCTGGACAGAGCACCGTGTAGGTCTAGGAAATCTGGTGTAGATCAGTTTTTAGCCTACATTGTAAGATTTATTTATTTTCTTATTCACGTTTGCTCAAGTTTGCCTTACGAAAGGCAACTTATTTTAGGAACAAATGTTAATGCAGCAGCAATATATTAATTATTGGCTTAATTGGCTACAATGATTTTTACATAAGATTTCATGGCATTGCCTAACTACAACACTGGCACAATATAGTACCTCATTGTTAAAATAACTTTGATTATAATGTCAGTTAACTGCTATATATTAAACCAATATCAGTAACACCAGTATTGACACTAAATGACCCATGTCAATTTCATTTGTGCTTTGGTTAACTCTTGTCTTGCCGCAAGAAGGTCCTGGTTCTGAAGTTTAACTGCAGTCTTTCTGTATGGAGTTTGCACATTGTCTTTGTGCATGCAAGGGTTTTCTCTGGGTATTCTGGTGAATATTCTGTCATTCAGGTCATGATTGGTCACCCCAAAAATGGTTAAAAACAAAACGACAAAACATTTTGTTCTGAAGTTCAAATTTCCAAATTCAGTTTTGTTTAAATTTTTATTTCTCTGCTTATGTGTGAATGTTAGTTTATCTAAGTAGCTCTGTGACTTCTCAAATTATAGAAGAACATAATGCATAACTTGAAGCTGAATCACCACAAGCACCCTTTAGTATGTTGGCTTAAGTATAAGTTTATGAAGGAATGGGCAAATTTTTGTAGTTGCTAACTTGCTGCTGACTGAATCAACTATATTCATACACACGGATGGTACCCAAGTGTTCATGACCAAAAAAAAACCCACAATGATCACTGAAACAACTTGAAACTGACAAAAGTAATTATAAATAAGCATTTTACAAAAAAATATCTAATGGAATTCACACATTGCTTTTGAATTGTGGTTCAACATGATTTTTTTTAACTGAAGAAACAGGCCTGGACAAAAATGATGGTACCTCTTGAAAACATTGAAAATAAGCTGACTATAGGGACATGTAAAACTAAGGTGTGCCCTCTAATTAGCATTATAGGTGTCTTCAAGCCTGCAATCAGTCAGTCTGGGTGATAAGTCACTGTGCTTTTTGGTGACATGGTGTGTACCGCACTGAAAATGGAGCACAGGAAGTGAAGGAGAGAGTTGTAAAAAAAAATTCAAGACAAGCATAGTAAAGGTAAAGGCAATAAGACCATCTCCAAGCAGATTTATGCTCCCGTGACTACAGTTGCACATGTAATTCAGAAATTTAAGGTCCACAGGACTGGTGCCAACCTCCCTGGCAGTGGTTGCAGGAGGAAAATTGATGACAAATTGAAGAGGAGGATAATGGTAAATAGTAAACAAATAGCCCAGAACAACCTCCAAAGAAACTAAAGGTCAGTACATCTCAGTACATTTAGCCCCATATATATGCAGAGTGGTTTCAATAATACAACATGGCAGCCTCCATAATCTGGATAGTATGAATTCCATGTTGACTAATAAATGATGACGATGGTGTTTCTTCCACCTATGCCAAGAAATCTTAGTCTGCGCACTGACTGACAGAGAAACATCGACCACTTGTTAGCCAGTGTGTTGGGCTGTATATTGTTCTTTTTCTGCTTTTTGTTCCTGAGTGGGATTGGCACTCTGAGCGCCAAAACTTTTGCTTACCCACACCACCCATGAGCCTCTGTAGTTAATCGGAGAAAGGTGGTTGTGCTGGGAAGGTTTTCTCAAGTGTCCGTAACAAGATCAGGGGAGGGGGTCAGCAGAGACAGGAAGCCCATAGCTAGTGCTGTATGAAAACAGCTCTATAGTACAGAGCCTTCAAAGGGAGACAGGGATGATCTCCCCAGGGATTCAGCAAGCACGCACACACATATGTACCCTCACACACATTGACTCCTCTTGAAGAAAGCTGCAAAGGGAAAAAGGCAACCCCAATGTGAAACATCAGTCAACAAGTGTGCACCCGAGGTCAGAGTTCAACACGCTTCTATTTTTTCACCTGCTTCCTACAGCTTGCAGGAAACTTTTGAAGCTGTGGCGGGCTGGTATGGCTTTGCTTTAGGGCCAGCTAAGTTTGTTTACACATACAGTACAATACACCAGTTGATGCTTTGATCCTCGGGAGATGTTACTGATACGCTCTTTGGGGGGTGCCACAGCACACACGGCCATCAATGTCCTCTGCTGATGACCTCCTCATAATGCAACTAATGTCACCTGAAGAAATTTCCGTCTTGCTCAACTCTTGTTTGTATTTTTGCTGCTTTGATGGCAAGATTCAACGGCAGATATATCTTAAAGCACAACAAATATATACTGTGCTCTCAGTGTATTGTTTTGTTCAAGATAAAACCTGTTTCAACAAGACTCATAAAGGTCAGTGTGGTAAAAAGACTTGAGGCTGCTGAGAGAGTGCAGACCAAAAATAAAAGTAAAAAATGTTAATATAGTGACAAGACTGAAAGCTGTTCCCCACATTATTTTGTTGTCATGCAGTGTAACATGCGGCGCTGCTGATGTACGATTGGTTGCAAAACCATTACCTCTTTGCTTTATGTACTTACGAATCCTTTCTTTACTTTCTGTGTGATCCTTTCATTCAGTGCCTGTAGCTGACTGTCTAGTTGCACAGCTGTGCTGGGACACCAGTAGGGGATCTCACTTTTATTATAATCATTCTTTGAATACCTTTCATTATCATAAAATATGTGAGTATTTAAGGGATGGATTCACCAGCCCAACCAACAGCTTCATTATCTTTTCTGACTGACAAAAACCTGCTGTCCTAGGGAGGAGGGGGTGGGGGGTGACATTAATAAAAGATGGGATTCTAAAGCCTTTGGAAGACCTCTTTTTGTTTTCTGAGTTTTCTCTTTGCGCACCTTTTACCTGCTCAGAAATTCTTTCACCATGATATAACGAAATGACAATGGTGTGCTTTGCTCAACATATTCAATAGATTAGGTTAAAGTGTTCACTGGCAAATTACTACAAAAAAAACTGAACCAAGACTTTTTTGTTGACCGCCAGAAAAACGGCTATTAAAAATCTGTTGTTAGGCTTTTGTTGCAGTGGTATTTTTAACAGAAAAACAAGATGCAGGGAGCACTAATTTGAACCCACCGAGGGCGTTTTGGAACAGCAGGTGTGCTATTTTGCATCTGATAAGCGAACCCCCGACTAAATAAAGAAACTCAAGTCTTATCAAAATTGCTGCACCCCCCCCCCCCTTTAAAAAAATAAATAAATAAATAAAAGTGAAGTGAAGTGGAGATGTAATGAGAGTTTTGACTACAAAAGTACATTTGGTTTTATTATTGGAAAATTTGTACAACAATGAGTTTGTAAAATTTTGTTGAAGGTGACTAAAGATTGAAAACAGGCCTGGCAGCTCCAAGTTCACACAGTAACAGACAAACTGTACATCTGTAGCTTTGACAGAGTTCTCATCAATGTGACAGGATATGATCAAGGGCCACTCGGTGATGTGTCCTCTGGGCGCTCTGTGTCCCTCCTTCTTGCTCTCCCTAACCACAACAACCCTAATGGGCTCTGATGGGCACCTCCATCTTGCCTGTCTAATTGATGTAAATACCACACATTTGAACCCGTAGTTCCTCCCACCATCCCAGCCAGTCCCTCCCTCTGTTTCTTATAACAGTGGGGGTTAGAGGTTAGGCTGACTGAGTGATCATTAGAATGGCAGTCCTTATTAGAGGAGCAGCTTGTCTGACACCCCAACCGCGTCCTGGAGAGGGACCCACCCCGTCCGCCTCATCTAGATCATATTACATGACACAACCTGAGAGGAAATACTACCAGTGCTCTACAACACTGTAGGCCACGAGGGCACGGTGGCATTTTCAGAGGGGTCCCCTCGCCTGTCACAACGCCTTCCTGACGCCGCTCTGTCTGTCTGGCTTGGATGCACTCTGTCATTTTAAGGAGGGCTACTGTCAGTGGGGATTGGGATTGGCACGTCTACATGCCCTGGCATTTTCAGCAGCCTTCACTGCAACACAGTATCCAGTAAAAAGCTCCCGAGAGTCAATGATGTCGCAGGCGATGATTAATAGTTAGAGATGGGCTATAAAATGTTCAACGTGGCCAGATGCTAACCAGGGCTTTGTTGAACTCATATAATGGACAGAGGCTGCCAATTTGGCTCCCTTACAAAATCCTGGAAGTTCCCCAAGATTGATTCTGTTTCTATGTAGTGGTGCCCTGGGGGCCAACTTTTGAGGATGCACTCTTGTGAAAAATGTTGCTGGACATTATCTTCAGCTGGGAAAAGTGCTACATACAACTACAACTGATCATGGAGAACAAAACAGTCAACATAATCCTTGGCATTTACATGTCAGGGTGAAAATATAAACCAGTTAGGGATCATTTTTTTATATCTGACATCAAGGATAGTCTCTCTGGCTGTGGATGAATCAAGAGATGGGTCGGGGGGGGTGGGGGAGATAATTTGCAGCAGGAGCCTTGTGAGACTGTTTTGCAAAACAAAACGAAGCAGCTAGACCCTTATTGAAAAATATAGTGCAGTGAGACGGAAATTTATTAACTGGCACCAGTTAATGTGTGCATTATTCATTTCTGGTGAGCATGAAAAATGATCTAAAGAGGTTTGAAATTGCAGACGCGCAGGCTGACTGCACAGTGGCTGGGCTCGCTGGGTCGTTTCATCCTCTTGCAGGGGCGTTTGGGCAGAGAGGTGGAGGGCTAAAAGGGGAGACCAAGGGATGGAGGATGAAGAGGAGGAGTCCAGGACCCCCCACCTTTCTTTCTTTTTTTTCCTTTTTTTCTGGACTGTAGGGCTTTCCAGTAACAGCTGTGCTTCTCTCACGAGGGGGCAGCAGCAGCACCGAGAGAAAGTCTGCTTGGGACAGATGGACCAGCACCACCTCCCCTCTAACCTCCATCACCATCACTTTTCTTTACTTAAACCTCTTATACTATTAATGTACAGCTGAAGATATGCATTCATCATGCATGACAGTGGTAAAGTACTATTTAAATGTTGTGCTTGTGTTCTTTCTTTTTTCCACTTACTTGCTTTTTGATCCAATCCTGTCTCTATCTCTGACTGTCTTCATATTGTCTTTTTTTTACAGTAGGAGGTTGTGGGCAGGAGTTGGTGCCAGTGGCATATGGCTTTCCACTGAGCTAAACATTCATACAAAAGACAAGCCCATCAGTCATGGCTGTGGCCATACGAGGGGAGAGAGCAAACCTCTGATGAATGGTGTTTAGGACTTACCTGCTGTTAAAACATTACCTCCCCAAAGCACACATAAGATTTAGAACCCGATGATATCATAAAACGCGACCCTTGTGGGCACACATCATGTACGCCAGGTTATAGCAAATAATAAATATGCTTCCTAAACCCTTCTCGGAGAACCCCGGGTCAGGCCTTCATAGACCAATTACTACAGAGCATCTGCTGTATAGAGGCAGTGTGGTAAAAAACTTTCGGATCATTTTTGAAGCTATTTAACGAGGAGGAGAGCTGCTTCCTGCTTGCTCCAATGGCTCTCATTGCTAGAGTGAGTGTGGAATGACTCTCCTAGATTATACCAAATTAATCCATTCTTCTGTGATTCTTTTTCTGGTTCCATGGTGAAACCAGCATGCTTTTGTTCTTCCGTGAGCCCTGGTGTTTTTTTTTTTTTGTTTTTTTTTTCTGCCAAATTTAACAGAAGGCTCAGAGGGGTAACAGGGGTCCAGCCCAGTATCACCTTCTGGAGCAGAGCAACTAGCAGAGAAAGACAATCAGTCTGAACCCTGCTGTCTGCAGCACAAAGTGAAAAGACTCTAATTGGGCTTTTTTTAAAGCTGCATTTTCCTGCATTGCTGGATCATGAAAAAGCAATTAAACCTCCAGAGCTGCGTGTTATTCATTCATTCTCATTTTTCTCCCCCAGCCTTTTATTGTAAAATAGGGAAATTTGAAATCACTTAAGCGAGTCGAGACGTATGTTTTCTGTGATGTTTTCTGTTTTCAATTGCTTTTAAAAGAGACAAGATTTGACATTGAAAAGAGAGGTGAATTAAAAGAAGATGGCAGTACCTTTTAAAAACAGGCAGTTAAATAAAAAAAAAGTGCAAGAAATAAGTTAGTCCACACAAAATATCTAATTCTTAAACATTGCTTTAAAAATAAGAATGAGACTGCATTTCCTAATGTTACATCTAGAGGCAGTAGTGACCACGAAACCCGAAGGCAGGAGGAAAAGAAGTCAGTGAAAAGAGGGCACAATATGATTCTCTTCAATCAAAACTGTAAGAAAGACATGTCTTTTTATAAACAAAGTAAATACAAAATATGGGAGATGAATGTTTTATTTTCTAGAATATCTTGTGTGAATTTAAGCAACAATGAAAAGCTTGAAAACAAAAATCAGTTGAACTAAGACATACAGACAAATAAAAATGTATTTGTTCAATCCCTCTGCAAAATTATTTTGTTTTTTACCTGAAGAATATTTTTATATTTTATCAACTTTTAAATCAACTTGAATCTAAATTTAACAAATCAAAGCTTTGTTTTCTGTAAGAAAGTTGCTAAATTATTAATCAGAATAATGTTAACCTTACTTAAAGAAAAAAAAAATCAAAGATGTCTTTCCCTTCTAGGAGTCTTAGCACTTAATAAATAATAGCAATATGCAGCTTTTAATTCAAATGTAATTTAAAGCTGATAATGACTTAAAACAGTCTGATTCAAGATATTTCTGTTTTTACAATACCCCAAGTAACAATTTATAATGTGAGAAAATTATCATCTTTATTCTGTTTTATCCAAGAGCCTAAATGTCACCAAACTATTCCCGGCTGCAGAATCCTTACATTGTAAATGAGGTCTGTTAATGTACTCGACTCTGCTCTCAGACACAAAAAGAGGGGCAGCAGTGCGTGTAACTTCACACACTCCCTCACACACACTCGCAGAGAACGATGCTGTTGTTTTGCACTTCTGTTTTCCCCACGAAGCGATCAACTCTCACACCCTGGACAATGAGACGTCAACATGAGATACCTTCATTTGTATGAGCTTTTTTTAAAAAAGAAAAGAAAAAAAGAGGAAGAAAAACCAGGCCTGACTTCTCGTTTTTGCCGGCGACCCTCCAGTGCCTCCATAAAATTCACTTTAGCCACAGGGGTCCTGAGACCTTGCTAAATACTGGTCCAATACTGCTGTCAACAGTTCGTCAATCACACGACAAATCCTTCTGATTAAAAAGAGCCTCGCTGGCTGCTTCACAATGGACCTGACTCCACTGATTTAAGTCTGGACAAGTTTGTGCTGCAAAATCATGTAATTATATTTTATTGAAAAAGACATCTACACAGTCAGCCTATTTTACATTCTGCAATAAAAAAAACAACTAAATAAATAAATAACCATATAAACATTTGCATATATCTGCTCATGTCACTTGTATTACAGAAAATTTATGTCACTTTTAGTGTTTTGAACACTTAATGCGGATCTTGCAATTTTTTTAATGCACAAAAACACCTGCAAATCTGAGCATACACAGAAAAAGTCAAAGGATCTTAGTGTAACTGAAAACACATTTTGGCTTATCCATTATTTGTGTATTAAATGCTTCTTTTTAATTTGTGCTTTTATTGACAACTTGCTTTCTTACCATGTAAACTGATAAAAAAAAAACATCATGCAGAATCTGGAATAAAGCTGTCATGTAAATCAAGCTGCCACGCTAAACAGCATAAAGCCTCAGACAGACAGCTGGAAAAAAGGCAGCTCAGCAAAAGAAGTTGTCTGCGGTAAGACATGGAGACAGCATCTAATCTGACTTGGATAACTGATGCAGCTCTGCCATGTTTAAATCCTCGAGTTTGGTCTGAGGAGGAAGGATTTAACTTAAACCCCCTTTCAACATGCTAAATGTGTTTTTGTAATTAAACCCATACAATTAACAGTGACAAGCAGAGGTCAAAAGGAGCATGGGTCCTCTGTTCAGATGAGTGAAAAGGGACAGAGACGGAGGACAAGAGACAGAGAAACGAAGAGGGGACGATAGAGGCAGAGTCTCAAAAGCTGCTGAAAAGGGAGACGGACAGAAAGAAAGGAAGCAGTAAATGAATGATGGGTGAGGTGGGGAGAGGAGAGGAGGAAGAGAGGCACACTCACTGAAGCGGTATGGATTTCAGTATTCAGGCTATAGAGCGCTCTGCGAGTTAACCTTCAGACCACAGTGTTTATTCTGGGACTGAGTTGCAGATCTGGGGGGATATCCAGTTCCCCGACATCAAACAAGCAAAGCTGTTGGAACAAAGCTTTTAGGTGCTCCTTTAAAACCGACATTAAGAGAACCGGAGCAGCTGTGGCAATGTGTGACAATATTTTCACTGTAAATACAACACCACATGGCTGAGGCTGATGGATCACCACAAGCTAGATAACTTTCATTTGGATACAAAAAAAAAAAGTAAACTATTTGTAACAGAATGGCTACAACAGAATTTAAATGAAAAAGATAAAATAATAATAATAATAATAATAATAATAATAATAATAATAATAATACAAATCTAGATCAGATGCAAAAATCACACTTTTTTTTTCAAATTGAGATTTTTCCATTTAGCAGATAATTTTATCTGAAGCAAATACACATGTATCCACATTTAAGAGCATGAAATAATGAGTAAGAATGCAAATACTCAAATTAACATTTTGATTATGTATAAATTATTATCATTGTCTTAAAAAAATTAAAGGTAAACCACAACTGTGTGGACTTGTTAAAGTTACACAATTTTAAACATAATTGTAGTTTTAGTAATATAATGAAAAAAATTATATACTTCAAAAAATTAAACTGGCATGACATGCATTCATTTTAAATCAAGTGATTTACAAGCAACAGTTGATATAAAAAAAATATTTTTATTACACCTTTGTGTAGTAACAGACTTTTGTGAATTGTAAATTATATAGTTTGTTTTTTCTTTTTTTTCCATTGCTCCATTTTAGCCACAGAAAATGAAAGTTTAAGTATTGAGAAATGTAGATTACAAAAGCTTCCAAATATGTGGAACTTACACTTTTCAAGATACCTTATACAACACGAGGCACTAAATTCAGAAAGAGTAGCAGTTATCTCATTTTAGTCAATAGTGTATTTTTAATATACAGTTTTTTTTTATCATTTACAATAAAGAAACCACAAAATAAAGTATTTTTTGTCTTGAAACTCTTTGTAATATACTGAATATGTCAGTTAGAAGAAAGTTTTTTGTTTTTTTTTATAATTTCCACTTCCAGCTCAAACATCCAGAAAAGCTGCTCTGCTGCCCAGACCCTGCAGGATCTTGGTGTGTGACCCGTGTCACAAACATCGTGGCCTGATGGACACAGCTGTTTTGCTGCAGGCTAAAAGCAGGAAAGAGGAATAGCAGGAAAAAGAAAGAAACAAGAGTCAATGCAACATATTCCATGTGTGTGAGTGTGTGTTTGGCAGTCGTTATTGATCATCCTCTGGTCATTTTTTTTCTTTTTCTTTTTTTTTGGAAGGGGGGGCATGTGGTCTCTCTGGGTGGCATCCTACTTATTCAGCACCAACATCATGAGAGACCCCTAACAAACTAAAACAAGAAAAGTCACACTGAGGGAAACATTATCTCTCATGTTACAGATCATTGCCCCTTGGAGAGCTCAGCCTCGCTCACAGGAACACTTTCAGCAGGCAGGTACTGGACACGATAAGATGGTTGGTGAAGAAAGTGAACATCAGAAATGGGAGCACACGCTTAATCCTATTTGGTATTCTTGCGCAGAATAAAAGAAAAAAATTAAAACAGGTCAGCGGAAAATGTGGAAAATAAGTATATTTATTTTTTTAATACTATAACAAAGATACTTTATCAATTCTCCATTGTGGCTGTAAACATTTTTGAGTTTGTATTTCAGGACAAAGATTCACATATCAAAAGTCTGAATATTGAGCTGGATTTGTCAAATTAAAGACAGTTAAAAATCTAATTAGAAAAAAAAAGCGAAGGAACAGGAGTAAGTAGTTTCTCAACTTAATTTAATCAAATTTCCACAACTTTAGAGTAACATGTTAAACTCTGACTAAATTCATAGCGATAACCTTGAACTTGAACTTTGAAGCTGCCTAACGCCATTGTCCTAAAACCCACATAACGTCTCCTCTGCTGCAGCGAGCAACTGGCCCCTTGCACTGCAGACGGGGCCTCATGGAGCCCAGCGGGGCCGGGGCGGGAACGGAGAGGCACAGAGCGCGTGTTAGCAGCAGAGAGGAAAGAGCCACTCAGACTGGAGGAGAGCCACATGTGCTGGGCCGCAGAGAGAGGTTCAGACACTGCTCACGCTGTCAACATGCTGACATATACATACGCAAACATTTGTGCTGAGGTACAGGCACACACCGATGCACACACACATGGCAGGGCCAAGCCAATTAACACCCTGCCACAGCACAGATCATATTTAGAGTGGTAGAGGAACAGGAGGGCATATGTGGATAATCATACATGCAAATGAGATGAACAAGAGAGGCATTTAAATTCAGAAAAAAACAACAAAGTAGAGCCTAACATCTAAATATTTTGTTGTAATAATACTAACTTAAATATAAGAGTTTCTTTGTGTAAAGCAAATTTGACTAATTACCATACCGTGCTTAATGGACACTACAAATCAAAAAGCATATGTCCAGGTGATTATTAATTTATTATTTTTCCATGTAAAATAAACTGAGGTTAAATTAAAGTCCTGTTCTGATTTTGTTTAAGCCAAAATTTGTAAAATCAGAGCTCCTAAAAGTCCTTGTTGCCCTTGAAGTTTTGCTTGAGAACCAGAAGATGGCAACATGCCTCTGAGTGAGAAGCAGAACTACGTCTTTGCTCCTTCAGTTTCTTTTATGTGTTCACCTGGTGCTTTGTTTATGCATTCATTTATTTTCAAGGTGCTATTAGAATTCTTTAGGAGAGGATCAGGCAAATGTTGTGAATTATTCACACAGTTTTACTGACTGGATCAGGCCAGGTTTTGGCTAAATAAATGTGTATAAATCCTCCCGGTTGTGTTGGAGTGGAGGGAAACTCTCAGTGCACTGATACGATGATGGATGGACTGGGTAGTGTAGTGGTAGCATTCTCTTTTTGACATACTTCATAAGAGCTGCTTGTTCTTTACAATTCTTTTAGCTCTCCTTCTTCCCTTTCCTCACTCTGACATTTGTTGCATAAGCAAATGGACAAAGAGCTCTGTAGGGTTCCAACATTAACACCAAAACAGCAAAGAAGTCCGAGTCAGTCCTGACTAATGCAGAATGAGTGCCTATCCAGTGAGAGTGAGTTTAAAAAAACAGAGACACAACTGAGTGAATGGTAAATAAGTCCCTGAGTTACAGTAGAAAGTCCCCACTACACGACGAGGACTGATCCTTTTACCCACTACTGTCACTTCAAACAGACTGGGCCGAGATGAATTTATTTGCCACAGTAAACAATTTAATATTTGATGTACAGTACAGTAAGCTATCCTCTCCTCATGTTCCACCCCCCTCCTTTTCTCCTCTGTTGGTTTTCTTGAGCGTGCATGTGTGTCTGTGGGGCACCATGGGATGGGGTTGGAGGGGGTTTACTGCTGGCGTAGTCGCGAGGATTCTGAGTATCTGAGAGCATGCATAATCTTTCTGAGAGATGACGATGGAGAAAATACAGTAGCTGCCATGTAAACACTAAGATGTGTGATATAGTCGGTTCACCCTGTTTGCAGAAAAGGCATACATTCTCCAGATTCGCTTTTTTTTATTTACACTTAAACAATGTTTTGTTTTTTAATTTATTTTGCTTCTTCCAGTTGTGCAGATTTATGCCTTCCATAAAATTCAGCACAAACAAGGAAGAAAATCTGGGACTTTATAAATTTTTAAAGCATAACCACAAAAGCCAGAATAATTGTGTCTGCTTACAATGTTAGATTTATGTTCATTTGCAGAACTGACATTGTCAGTGATAGGAATCCCACGTCAGCCTCTGTGTTGGTGGGGGAGTATGGGGTCCCGTGCCAAGATGGCCCATGTGGGGAATGTGACATGACCAAGGGGGTAGGAGGCAGTTGGATGGCTGAATGGTATAAGAGCTACAAGCAGAACAATTACAGCAGTCACTTACCATCACAGTGTCTGGTTCAGGCAATGGCACAGTGGGACGCCGCAGGGCAAGAATGGTGCTTTCATCCAGCTGGTATCACAAGATCAAGCTGGTCATGCCAAGAATGACAAAACAATATCCGAGAGAAATGTACTTTTCTCCATCCCTTTTTTTTTTTTAAATAGGAACTTAGAGATACAGAAGACTCACATAAATCACAGCTACGGTGTCAAATACTCAAAAAATATTTGGTCTTACAATTATCCTCTCAACATGTGTTGTTTGGCATCTGTCACAGTTTTGAGAAAGCCTAATATGACAAACATTATGAGTCAATTGTGCTGATATTTTGTCAGCTTTCAAAGACAAACGGAACACTGTGCAGCTAATGAAAGACTTTGGGTCCAGATGGAGAATTTGATGGGAGTGAAAATCCAAAAAAAAAAGTAAATAAATAAATAAAGAATTGATGAGCTAAAATAACCACCCACAGCAATGGCCGTTCAAAGGCATGTGTTTACAAAAGCATTTGCATATCTGCATGTAAACATTTGTGTATTTCTTACATGTACACAAAGAGAGCCGGGGCAGCTGACCACATCTGCCCCTCGTCCTCAGGTTCAGCAGTGGCCACTCCTGCAGCCTCACCTCCCCTTGTCACTTCTGACTCTCATGGTTGGATCCATCATCTGGTTGGCAGTCTGGGTGCCAGTCAGCTGCGTCCCGGGGGACTTTCAGGCAACGGGAGCCTGGAGGCACTGGGCCGAAGCTTCCCCAGCTCTCCGCAGCAGCTGTGTGGGAGACAGAGAAGAGGTGCGGCACAGATGTGGGAGTCTGGAGCCAACAGAAGGTATGGCTGATTTCAGAGTCGGCCATGTTTGTTATTCCACCTTTTCCTGGGAGGAAGAAGCAGGCCCTTGATCTGGCTTGCAGCTAAACACTTAGCTTTTGTTCGTGGAGATGAATAACTTGCAAGGAGAGTAAAGTGTGGGGAAAAAGGAGAAGGAAAAAAAAAAACAAAGAAAGAGAAATCCGGTCACCAAGTGCATAGAGAGGTTGATCATTTTATACCCTGCTAAGGCTGAGGCCCTAATACAGAACAAGAGACTGAACGGTGACTCACTTTGCCATGTCTGCCCATCATCTCACAATGACAAAAAACATCAAAAACAGAAGTTGTTATCCAAATTTTTTCATGAACACTTTTTTCTTTTGTGTTTCTTTTGTAGTCATCCCCCCCTTTCAAGTGGAGAGGATTACAGCCCACTATAAACAAACATGCTCCATCGCTGCTCCCGGTAGACCCATGTGATGAATAGTACCAGTCAAATTCATTGCTAATGCTCATAACCCGATTTTCACAGGGAATTTTGCACAACTTCATTTCATAGTAACACTATCCACCTTGTAAAAATGAACACCCTCTTCTTACAGCACAAGTGAGAAATGAGATAGTTTTCCCACTGAGTTCCCAGATGTAGGATTGCCATTGTATTCACACACCCGGTGTTAGCCCAAAAAGGCACCCTCAAATACAGCACCGTCTTTGCTCTGCAGAGAAAACAAGCCTGTGATATGGAAGAGGTGGCAGTGTGAAGTCGTCAGTACAAAATGCTTGTTTATACTAGAATAACCCCAAAAGAAAAATTGGTTTTGAAATTTGACATCCCTCTTCTCACATTGCTTTTAAAACCCTACTAAATATTTGAGTTCCCATGATGTGCCCGATGCAAAGAGATGCAGTGCGTGTGACTGTGTGTGTGTGTGTGTTTCTGTGTGTGTGTGTGCAGTACAGCGAAGCAGAGTACATCTGCGGTGGTAGGGAAACAGTCTGTTAGCATACAGCTTTGACAACTCCATCAGGCCAGTCTCAAGGTAGCTGTCAATCACAACAAATCATCTCATCCCTGAGCGCTGCGAGGACCTCTCTCCACTACTAAACACATGACAGGCCCCTACAGCTCTATTTACCCATGCACACCCTCCCAGTGCCAATAGGTTTGTAATTAGAAAACAGGAAAGGGAGAAAAGGAACGGGGGCTGGTAGTAAAAAGTAAGTCGGTAACAAGTTTGGATACAAAAGCAAGTGAATGGTGTCTTTTCATCCCGCTACTTTGGCATTTAAAGAGGGGGGTTGGCACTTGCATGGTGGCAATGCATTGAAAAGCAATGGCATTCTCATTCACTCTCCCATTTAGGAAACAATGTAAGCTTGTGTGTGCACGCTTGTGTTAAGGTGGGGGTGGAGTGTAGGGGTGTCACACACACACGTTCTTGATTTGCAAGACTCATTTTCAGCTAACTATAATTAGATTAATGTGGTGATGGCATCGCTCAAAGCCAGACCCCTCTCCACTTCCATCCCAGAGCATACGAATTAGCTCCTAAACACATCTTTATTCCAGGCAGAGAAAGCGCTGGTGTGAGTGTTTAGCATATCCTTTATAATGGGGAAAGATGTTAATTGTGTCCTATTACCTCTAAACTGTTTGCTTGTTGTATTAATTACTGTGGTAATTGATGCAGGAATAAAAATTGTTGCCACAGGCACAGAAGGGAGCGAACTAAAGCCGAGAATAGTGGATAAAAGATTATCGTAACAAACATATGGAGATGGCATTGCTTTGAAAGTAGCAACTCTGTATGCCCACCAGCACTGTGTGGGCCGGGGTGCGCCAGTAACTGGATCAAACATAAGGTTTGTGCTGAATGAGGCGAAACATGTTAATAACAAATACATTCTCGGAATTAAAAGAAGACAATATTTATTGACTACCTTTTGCATTATGAAATACGGATGTGTGCTTTATAGCTTTATTCACTTCTTCCCAGTGAGCATGCTGGGAAGAGATGCAAGATAAATACACAATGAGCCAAAACTACAACACAAGAGAAAGATATTTAAATGTGTAATGTAATAAATTCTGTCTTTTATATCTTGATGCAAAAGAACTGAGAGCCTCGCGTGGGTGAACAAACGGCAATTGTTCTAATACCAGGTTTGTTGAAGAGAACTAGTTTTAAAATGTCAGTTTGTAAAATACAGGTCATATAAATACATAAAAATACAGCATGTTAAAATGCTGATTTTTTGAATATATATTTTGGTTTTACATCACATTCAACTCACTGTATTTTTTATTTAAAAAAAATAATGATCTTAAATAAAACAGGACAAATGCTGTTATTTTAGTATTGGACATCTCAACAAGAAAATTCATGATTACATAAATTCAAGCTGCTTTCCACTCAAAAACTGATGTAGTCTATTTACTTAAAAAATATGTAAACTGGTTCCACTCAAAGTAATTAAAAAGAGGTAACAAATTTACTTTACATTTACTTTACGTTTGCTTAAATTAAATGTACTCAATTGAGTATTTTTATTAAATCCACTACAAGGATTTTCCACATTTTTTAAGTGTCACAATAGTTGTTTAAAAAATAATTAGTTTAAAACCCCCAAATTTGAAAAAAAAATACAAAACTGCAGACTTTCACGTGTTTTTTTGCAAAACTTTCGTATTTAGACAAATTTTCACATCTGTAAGCTAGAGTTTATCATCAGTACTTTTACCAGTTTTTGATGTTTAAATCTAACCTTTTTTTAACTTAATAGTTTTTTGATCACAATTTGGCTCCTAATTATTGCAGTTACATTCAACAAAAGATTACCGACTTTTGTTTTATGCCTATTTCAGGTTAAACATTAAAACAGTTCAATCAAGTCAGATTAGGTTGAATATAGGAACCATGTTTGCATAACAGACTAATTGTGTTATTTTTAAGGGAGCAAAGACACTTTTTTGTGCTGCTGTTTTTTTTAAATTAGTGTAGTAACTACGGTGGAAGTGATCATGAATAATAATTATTGTTCAAAGTAAATTCGTCTTAATGAAATTATGCACTGTATTTAGAAATAAGAATGAAAACTATGGAATTATTTTAAGCTTTGATACAAAAAAATACATGTCCTGTAAATTTGTAATATACAATTTTAGGCAAAAAATTGACTTTGTTGTTTTTAAAAAATTTCTTTAAGAAATACTCATAACCATCAAAGGTGCTCGTACAAACTGTTCTTTTGACAATATAAACAAAATGTTAAAGCAATCTGATATTCAGCCCTTGCTTTGAGCTGTCAGACTCTGTTTACCGGAGCAGTTTAAAAACCCACATGAACCCAGTAAATCTGAACTTGCTCAAAGGTATAATGAAAGCACTATTATTTTTTTTCTTTCTGAGAACCTAAAGTACTACAGTTTCTTTTAAGAACACTTTTCAAAATTCAAGTCATTTCTGCATGTGGTTAGGCAGGTAAAAAGGGTTTGCAGGTGCCAGCCCCGCACACACAGAGGATTTAATGTGTGGTTGTGTGCCTCACTGGTACATTCACCTCCAGTGTGAACACGGAATAAACACAGGCAGCCATTTAAAGAGCCACAGGTCCACAAGGAGCAGGCAATGAATGAAGAGATTCAGAGGAAACTTCAGAGGCCTTTGCCAGCGGACCAGCCGCTGCCTTCAAACCTGCTGTGTTTTTGTATGCAGATTCCCCTTGTCAGAATTCATTTATTCAAAGGGGGTTATCTGAGAGTGCGCGTTTTGCGACAAAAATAGTTGCATTCATGTTTGCCTCGGAAAAACATTTGGAATGCTAAGGCCACGAGAACATGCCATTTATGTGTCTGTGTTTACGTAAGAACCCGATCCAACGTTCACTCTGCTTACTGGTTGAGAAGCACAGCTCACGTACACAGGAGAGCACTGAGACCACTTAAAAGGTTCAATAGTCTAAATTTGCACTGAAAACACTTTTTTTTTATTTTTTAAATTTGCTAGGAACATTTGTGGTTGGCATTCACTCTGTGTGGCTCTTTGATCCAACAGCAAAATCAATATGTTTTAAAAAGGTCTTTAGATCCATCTGTTCACTGTCATTGTTCCGAAAATTGCACCTTTGTTTATCAAAAATAGATCTCCTTGGTGATGATGACAAAATTGCTCGCCCTAACTAAGAAACGATAAGTCTAGTGTCCCCAGTAGCTTGAACAATTTTAGGTTTTCCATTTTTTCGTGGATCTTTGTGCCTATTTTGCTCCCTTCAGTACTCTGATGCTCTGCACAGGTGGTAGGAGCTTCCCAGTAGTGTCTTTCTCCTTCCTTTTTGTTCCTCTTCAATTGCTCTGATCGAGAGCTGTTGATAGTGATGGCAGAGCTGGCTGTCCATTGATTTGCTGTTCCCCCCTGGTTGTGAGTTCACAGCAGATGACACTCTTGCTTGGGCTTTAATTAGAGCTGCCCCAATCTTCTCTTCTTTCTACTCTGGATGTTGTTCAGCAAATGAACACAAAAAAGCTCCCACAAACAAAACTCCCTGCTTGGAAAAACAGGCCCACTGGAGCTAGTATGTATTACCTTGCACCATTTTAGCAGTTGTATATCTTGTACTGTAAATGAAAAAATACTATACTGTGAGCAGATGTTTGCCATTTTTTGTCCAAAATAGAGATTTAATGCAGATGTAAATCCATAAAACTGTGGTGCATAAATGAATAGACCGGTATTAACACTTCCAAATGCATGGCTACCTGTTTATTAAGAAGGACTTCTTGAACATGGAAATTGCTATTACACTATGCAAATGGCACTCCTTATATCGTTCATGTGGCTTTGTCCTACCCCCTGCTCTGCCATAAGATACAAGTGCCTCAACTTACCATCTATCCTGGACATGAGCCACTCCAAACCTGGGTGGGAGAGGAGCGGAGGAGAGAGTGGACAGACAATCCATGGTCTGGTCAAGGGCTATTATTTCAGTGGTCACGGGTCCTTGCACATATTTCATGGTTGCTCCCAGGGTGTCTTCTCGCAACTATTAGCCTACTGTATTCATCCCAAGCACTTGTGGGCTGAATAACGCACAGCTGAAAAACAAATGAAATATGAAACATGTGAAATGAGAAACAAAGGGCCACCATGATTAAACAGAGCATTATTGCATTTGGCTAGCTCACACACTATTTATATCAGCCACCTCCCAGTTTTCTTTTCATTCCCTTTGTGAAAAGGCTGTTTCTTAACAACAAAAATGGAGACACAAATCCAGTGTAGGTTTGGATACAACAATACAAACCAAACAACAGCACATTTAGTTTATATGGCTGGCGCTGAAGGTTTTATCCAAAAACTACGAGTTAATAGTTTCAATTTTTGAGGGGGTTTATCTCTTTTTCTATCATTTCTACTCTTATGAAAAGACAAACTAACAAACAGCTGCAAAAACAAAGCCAACCATAATTTTACTGTTCTTGTAACTTTAGGCAGAACAATGTTTATGTTTTTATGTGAAGCCTGTCAATAAATGTGTAGAAAAAATTATTAGACAGTGTTCTTGTATTTTTCTCTTTGTGGTTGAACGTTTTTCAAGAAGCAGATCATTAACACATTGTGGGCCTGTGGTTTGACCCACCATTAAATTAGTTTTTCTTTCAAAATATCTTTTGGCAAATCGTTGGCCTGATAATTACCTCCATTATATTGTTTGCCATGGTGTGCATCAGTTTTTTCATACAGTTTTCCCTTTTTGTTTGTTCTGCTTTCCTCACTCCAAGGAGAGGAATTAGAAATCAGCAAACCTGCTTTTAACAATATCAATATCTCTCTTTATTTATTTGCCACCAGTTTCTGTTTAATCTCAGCCAGATCTATGTGAGTACAACTCATCCTATAGTTTTATTTACATTATGTCCTGTCTTACCTGCTGTGGCAGCACTTTTTTATTTTCTCACCTGCTTTTAGATCTTTTTCAAATTTGAATGACATTATTGGTAAAAAGAAATGGAGAAACTACTGCATGAATTCAGTCAGAAAGAGCCAAGATTGTGAAGATTCCAGTATTTTAATTCTCTTTTTGTTCTATTACCCATATCCTGTATTTCCTGAGGAGGCAGAACTAAATGGATTCAGATGTTTTCTATGACAACTGATGAATTTCCACTTGCATATACAACTGAGTCAAAACAGAACTCAACACTGGTCCGTTGAATGCCTAATAGTAATGCAGACTCCAGCCCTTGTGTGGGGGGCTTCTACAACTAACCTTGTATTTATTTTCCTTGTGCTCTTTGTGAATCCTCACCTGAAGCCTGGATCCATGCTACTTGAGTTCTTTTTCTTGGAATTTCCATTTATTCCAACCTGCAAAACCATAGATATTATTACTGGCTCAGCTTTTTGACCTCCTACCTACACCCTCATCACTCTCCTGGAAATCACCAACTCCCTCCTGGACCTGGAATCCTTTGTCTACCCTCTCTAAGCTTAAACAAAACATCACCACAGTAAGACTAATCAGCCATTCTTAGTTGTTATTTGTGAAATGATCATACTTCCCATCTTTTATTGCTGCAGATCCTCCTGTCCTGTTCTTTCAAGCAAATAGTTCAATTTAATTCAATTCAATAATACTTTATTAATCCCAAAGGGAAATTAAAAGTTGTAGTAACTCATATTATCCTGGTTTCTTTAAAAGTTGTTATAGATACGGATTGCTGTGTTCATGAAGCATTTCCTGTAGCGATCCGTCTCACAGCAGATCTGAAGAAGCCTTGACTGAAGACACTCGAAGTGTGACAGTCTTAGGAAGAGGGTGCTCAGGGTTGTCCATCGTATGGTCAGATGGCCTGGCTGGGAGATGCTGGAGTCAGGGACATAGTCTACATCTCAGTGAAACATACAACACTGTCCTCCTGATACACCGGCTGGGTTCTTGTCATGGCTCGGAGTTTGTCCAACTTGTTCCCCCACGATCTCCCGTCGTCCATCATGATTGATGGAAGAGAAGGTTTGAACTTCCTCCTCCTATCTCTCTCCTGCTCCACATTCACGGTGCCTCCTTTCCAACTCATCTGGGAATCGGGGCTGTAGTTGAGGTGTTATTTTAGCATTTGAAAAGTTAATCAGCTTCTCCAGGTCATAACAAACCACCATGTTGCTATGGTTACATATCATGTTAGGAAAAATCCTTCCAGCTGCACAGCATCTAATAGTAGAGGGAAAACTCATCCAAAAATGCTATTTTTATCTAGAAAAAAAAAGAATTTAAAAAGCTAAAAAAGAAGATTTCAGAATGATTGTAACAGAGCTACTTCAACATGCTGCCACCTTAAGCGGTGCAAGTCTAGAGCTCAAAAGTAATTACCTTTCACATTGTTTACTGAATCTTTGTGGTATCAGTATTCAGACTTTTGAACTACAAACAAACAATTTTTACCAAACATAACAAAAATCAACTAATGTGTTCATTGATTTTGGTTAATGAATATTCCATCCATACATTATCAACTGCTTCTTCCTTTCTGGGGTGACAGGGGTCAGTGGTTGCCAGTGTCTAGCAGTCACTGTGTTAGAGGCAGGCTACACCCTGGAAAGGTTGCAAGTCCATCTCAGGGCCACACAGAGACAAACAAGACAATTATTCAGACTCTCACTCACACCGTGGGATACTTCAAATTTGACAGCTCTACCAACTGTTTATTGTTTTGCAGATAATTTCTAAGTTAGATGTTGAGTAGATGTCATAATTTGTTCTTTATAATATATGTGTTTTTACATTATGTCAGAAGGAATCTGTGAAACTAAGATAATGCTGCTTTAAAATATCACTATTTCCCCCCTCATCAATAGATATTGTACATGTGCACAAAGAATCTTAAAACATTTGCCAACATGTTCAGATTCTCAAAAGCACACACTTGACTGCATGCTTGTAGACAAGCACATAATCAATGCAGTCTAAACGCAAGGCTGACCAGTAGGGGGGCATGACCTGCCAGGTGACCCATGCATGTCTCCATGAGTGCCAGTGCATGCCTGTGAGTGTGTATGTGTCTGTTAGTGTAAAAGTCAACAGCTCAATCAAGCAAGTGCTCTATATTTCAGTTTGAAAGTTAAAAGAGGATGGACCACCACTGCATAATAAAGTTATGTTGCAGGTTTAATAGGCCCTATGGTTTTCCTCTTGTAGACATAATAAGCCTTCAGAAAAGGTTAAGAGCTGAAGACATCCTGATGACATTAGTAGAGAACAAAGTGGAAGTCCTGTCATAAAGCCAATCAGGGGTGTCCTCGTTGTGTCTCGTAAATCTTCTGCTTTGTAGGGTGAGCTGGGAGGTCTGGGAAGTTGAGATTTCCCACCCATTATTTGCAGGAAACCTTGGACAACCTCCCCCTGAACCCAGGTCGTGACCTTGGTACGATTGTTATTGTTATTTCAGTAACCATGGCAATCAGGCTCCCCAGAGGTGAGAGACTCACACCCGCTGCTTCAGTAAAAGTCTGTCATTTTAAATATAGATCTTAAAAAAAATTCCATTAGAGTCAGAGATCAGCAAAAGATCTATTATAAAAAATAAAATTAATTAAATGGTTTTAATATAAAATACATCAGTTACAGATATTGCATTTTATTTGCTTTAAGATAAACAATTTATCTAATTTTTCTAAAGATATTTGCATGGACTAAAGCCATAAATGCAACAGGATGATTGTCACTGGGGACTATTTTACCTTTGAGATGAAAAAAAAACAGAGATATGCATTTTTCCTTGTTTTCTTCTGATATTGCAAATCAGGAGACTTGTTGAGAGAATAAAGGATTACAATATTGTTTTTTTTGTTTGAGGTTTTGGCTTTGTTTGTGTGTATTTTATGTCCTTTGCATGATTTTATTCCAAACTTAAACCCCAAAGCATGTATAGTCATGTTCCAGGCACCTTAACAAGCATGACATATATTTCCTGAGTGACGACAAGCATCTCGGACTTTTTCACAGCCTGGTGGCATCTGCACCAGGATGAGCTCTTTGACCAAACATCAACAGGGTTTCTTCTTCTCCTGAGGCCGATTCCAACTCGGAGAGGATCAGCAGGCTTCCAATAATCAGTCCTCAGGACAAGAAAGGCCTTCATAGTGTAAAGGATTCAACCGAAACCTCTGAAATAAGTATTGGGGCCTCTGCATCACATTTGGTCTTACATTTCATGGTACTGTTCTTACTAGTTGTTAAAACATGAAACATACATATAGTCAATGAGCAGACAAGATTGTAATTATTAGTTTTAAAAGAATTGACATAGCCGTTTACAATTTGCTTTATTATTACACTATTTAAGAAGCAAATTGCTTTCTTTTATAACAAAATCTGAAGCAAAATGCAGTTGAAGCACACCTTCTTCCTCTAACGATTAAAAAGTTCCCCCCCATAAATCAAAATCAAAGCATCTTTTTATGACTTCTGTTCTACTTCTGGTTCTTGTAACAGCCATGTAGGCCATGCCAAATGTGCCCAGAAATAAGCCGGGCCTCCCCACTGTCTCTGAGATTGCCCACCCAGGAGTCTGGCACACGCCACAGTGAGCAGGAGGCCCTCTGGATTACAGTAATACACACTATCTCATAATGGAAAGCTGCCGCGCACATTTCACTCTCTCCGCCCTCATTGTCCACACTACTGACTGCACAATCTGGATATGAGACAGTGCTTGCACCCGTTAAGCATTTGTAAGTTTCTTGGTGTCCTGCTTTGCCTGTTAAATTTGCACTAGTTACTGCTTGGCTTCAGCATGGATAAAAAAACATACATGAAAACTATGTCATGACAAGAAAAGCTAGGAGATGACATCATAAATGGTTAAATAAGAAACTGTTTTCAAAAGCACTTGAACCATTAGACATGACAAACTTGATTAACTACAGACAGCTAAGTCAAGGGTCATAAGGAAACAATGGTAGAAACACACCTAACCCAAGATAGCACATAAGTCCATACCATAGGACCCACCACATGATAGACAAACTTTGCCACTTTCCCTCTCACCCTGTCAGCAGAAGCTGTAATTAATGAGGAGGTTGACCTGCAGTTTAAGCCAGACAAAGTTGAAATCCATCAAGAGGAAAGAGTGGTTGTGAGGAAGGCAGACAGTGACTCGGCAGACTTTGTGAGTCTTTACTTCATAGCTAACAAAGGCGCAGGTGGGCCAGCGAGAGCAGAGGCGTGTTCAGCAGAGAGTTTTAGACCACCAGGTGACCACAGACTGTACATAATTACACCACAGAGGTCATTTACTCCACTAAGTGGCTTGCCTACCGACCTTTTCGGTGAGTGCACGCTAATCAGGCTTGTGCTCTGAACAATGGACCATGTGTGCTTCTGAGAGTTGTAGGAGGAGCAGAGGTAACCAGAAGACCACCGCTGATCAACGTGGACGAGATGTTTCAAAAGGACACAAAAAGCTATAAAAACGTGGAGTGGGTGTGGAAGGTGGCGTAAGGAAAGACCAGAGGCAGACAGACGGGAAAGGGTCCACTGAAGTTGCAGAATGGCACGTCTTCAAGCCTATATTTATCCGGGGGGTTAAGGGGTGGAAAAGGCGGATACAGTGACACTTAGGACAAGAGTAGAGCAGATGCTTGCTCACAGAAAGATAAGAGGATTTTAAAAACTTTAATGTACCATAAGTTTAATATGTCATGCAAAGGGTCATCAGCCTTTTACTCAGAATAGCGCTTAGATTACTTCATTGCATGCCACACTTTGCAAAGCAATACTTGCATGTAATAAACAGCAAAACAAACAAACAAACAGAAAAGAAAAGAAAAGAAAACAGTGCTTTCTTGCTGTTTATAAGGATTTTGCTGTCCAAACTGCATTTCAGACATTTCAGTGTGGTCAGACAATGTAACTTTATAACTAGTTGTATTGGAAGTGAGATACAAGGCTATGTTTGAAGTATGATCATAAATTGTCATCACTGAAGAGTCACTGCTGTGATATGCTATTGTGAGTAAGAAAATGAAAATACTACATTATAAAGTTTCTTTAGGTTTTTCCTGTTACAGGGGAGATCTGCTAACAAGCTAATCAGTCAGCCCTGCCAACAGAAGCAGTAGAAGCACAGAAAGCCATTAAAGGCCTGGCCCCAGCAACAAAAACAAAACTTATCCACCTGAGACCACAGAGGGACAGGATGCAGGCTACTTATAGCAACCCAAAACCAACCCGCATGAATAGCAGGAAAAAACGGCTCAGTACGGGAGCTCCATTGAGCCTTTTGAAGTGCGCCACCTCTAAACTATTCTGATAAGCCAGCCCCTGCATCTTTGAAGACAAGTCTTCCTCCATGGTCTTGTGTCCTGTTGTGGATGAATTGTTTCCTCTTTCATTTTGTCTCTATTTTCCTGCAGAAACTGACACTGCTTTATTGTTCTTCTGAGTGAAACTGTTGCCTTGCGCGGCACTAAGGCCTCTTGCTGTTCTCCTCCTGGCAACTAAGGACAGTTCAATAAAAAAAAGGTGACACAGGAGTTGCCACCCTCAAGAATTATGGTAAGGATGACCCCCCGCTTATCGATACCACTTCCTCTGTCCACAAGTTTGTGACCTCACAATGCTTTTTCCATGAGAACAGACAATTAGTGTAATTAATCATTTGGAGCTCAGTGAAGTCATTACACAAACATGACACAAGAATAGAGAAGACTGACAAAGTTTGTTGTTTTGACAAGATTTTTTACCAGTTTTACTTGTAGATTTGACAGATTTACGGTGTTTCCAGGAAAGAAGAATTTGCACCTGCCACTCTTTACAAAAGACAAAAACAACAGGCAAAAAGTAACGACCTATCACTTTTCATCTTTGTTAACCAATCTATTAAATTTGATTTTGAACAATATTGCATAACATATATGGCTGTAAGGTAACCTAGCCGAGAAACAAAATCCCTCCATCGTGTCCTGGGTCTTCCTCTGGGTCTTCTACCAGTGGAACGTGCTCAGAACACCTCACCAGGGAGGCGTCCAGGAGGCATCCTAACCAGATGCCCGAGCCACCTCAACTGGCTCCTCTCGCCGTGGAGGAGCAGTGGCTCTACTCTGATTGTGATCTCCAGCTATCACTGGAGGGACTCCTCCAGTGATAGCTGGAGATCACGATCTGATGATGTTAACACTCAGTATCATCAAATTAAATTATTTCTTTGTTTGTTTCCCCTCTGTAACAACTCTATGGGAAAATTTATATTACATCTTTATCAAGGTTTTCACAAGTCTGGAAAAAAGGCAATGGCATGAAAAGTAAAGCAATGCAGTTTTTTTTGGTTTTTTTTTTGGGAGAATGTCATTAATTTTAAAGTTTTTACTGAAAGACTCCCTGCAATAGTGCATGAGTATTGCATTGTTTCATTTTTGTTCTTTTTCAGGATTGTGTTGGGCAATGTGCCCATAGAAAGCACTGCTATTTCCTCTGAGGGGTTAGCCAACGTACAGATTAGCACTCATTTTCTCAATGAATGGGCAAAGGATCAAAAACAAAATGCAAGCTCTTCAGAGCTAAAAATGTTTTTCAGGGTGGAGGTAATTGTGTCTCACCTCTGGTAGTGGTAGGACCACAATAGACAAAGATGCTGATTGGTCTATTTGATTTGAGACCACTGACTCATCTGCAAAGCTGCTTTCACTCGCATGTACCACAAAAAGTTGTCTTTGATGCTAATTGTGTACTTCCTTTTACCTGCATTCTGAAAAATGTAATTTTCAAACCAAAACCATTTCCCTGGACTAAATTTAAAAAGCAGCCACTGTCCAAAGGAAAAAAAAAACTTTTGGAAACCTTCAGAAAGGCTAAAGAACAATTGATTAAGACCACATAAAAAAAAGGAGCACAACAAAGGGCTGCTTTGATTAAATTAATGAAGTATCACAGTAATGTCATTTCAAGATCATGTATGAAAATAAAAATGTAAAAACATAAAAGTACACTTTGCATAAGGCTTTTCAAAACTTTTTGTACTCTGTGATCATTTAGAGCAGGGGTGTCAAACCAATTTTCACCGAGGACCACATGCACATGTGCCAATGACGCCTTAAATCCTTCAATGACAAAAGATACACAAAATAAAGGGCCAGTTGTAATTAACTTTGACATTTCATATCTTCAGTTAAACAGAAAATGTCACATTACTATGGCTGAGTACAGATAACAAACAATAACTGAGCTATATGTGGTATTGACTGTATAGAATCAGCATTTTAACACGTCCTCTTATAAACACTGAAAAGTACTACATGTACAACTGACTAATTGTGAAACAAATAATACAGAAATGCTGTTAAATGTAAAAGTAAGAGATTTACTCAGTGTTGAATTGTGGTAAGTCTTAAATTCTGACCTCTCCCACTTTCCAACAGGGAATTTAAATGCATAATCAACAAGCATTATGGGAGATGTAGTTTATGGTCAATACTGGCCTAAAGCAGCTTATTTTGAGACATTATTACAGGGCTATTTAATTAAATTGCAAAGGGGACCACCATTACTTAAGCCAACACCTAAGGGGCAGGACAAGTATTATCTTTCACATTCTAAATTTAAAAAAAGTTTTTTTCCTTTTTTTTGTTGCTATTGCAATGATTCATATATTTAAATTTTACTATTGACAAATTGGGTTTTGTGGGGGTTGGGCACCTGCAGCCTGCATTTGGCCCATGGTACTTGAGTTTGACACAGGTGTTTTAGAGTCTTGTCAGTTAGAAGGACTTTAAGTTTATAATCAAAAAGAAAATAAAGAGGAAATTGTGTTTTTCAGTTTTCAACTTTAAAGTGACTTGGAGTTACAGTTCACTTTTTCTTTTGTATTGAGAGTCAGTGTGAATGGGCAAAAAGTATCCACAAATCAATAGCATTCAGTAAATGTGAGACAAAACATGGTATAATGTACAAAGTCTTTATTTAAATTGTAATTTGTCATATTTCCCTGATTGTAAAAATAAGCAAATAATAATTTATTTGAAATATGTTGGAAAGTTTTAGCTTCTTTGACGAAGGAAGGTTTGTAATCAAATGTACAGGGAAACTGCAAGGATACAACTTTTGCTGACTAAAAACATTTTCAGAATTATTGTGATTTTGCAACCGGAAATGTGAACAACTGAGAAATGCCTTAGTAAATGACTCAAAGCGTTTATGTGGCTAAATTAGATTTTACTGTTTGTTGGACATTCTCATAAATGAAGAAACTAAACAGGAGAGCTCTAACTAATGGAGAATCTCTTGATGTAATGACAAGATAGGAGAATAATAGAGTGTTGGTTTTCCTCATAATAACGCTCGATATCCAGGGAGGTGCAGATAGGCGCATTAGAAGTCAAAGACTGTTCCAGAATAATAGGAAGGCTCAGAGATAATGTACTCTCACAAGGGGGCCGCGACATTAGCAACAGCACAGCAGGGCTCAGCTTGCACATGTGCCAATGACGCATTAAATCCTTCAATGACAAAAGATACATGAAAGGTATATCTGTAGGCGTATTGATTCACCAAAATCCTACATCAAAAATCATACTGTACATTTTCATGTACCACAAGGGCTTAGAGATTATAGTTTCTAACCGCACTGAGCAACACAAGAGGCATTCATTGGAAAATAACGTGAACATCCATGATTTGGAAGCAACCCCTTGATTTAGGTGATTAATAACTTGGCTGACTTCAAAAAATAAACAAACAAACTAAACTGTTGATTACTATATATATATATATATATATATGTGTGTGAAAAACATGGCTTACAAGTGTCATGAA